>JAFVLL020015445.1:96306-146378 GCA_021397915.2 Tor tambroides
CTGTAGCTGGCCTGCCTTTCCTGATAATTGAAACTAGCACAATCAAGCCGTACCATCGCGGGTTTTACTGCAGTGACCAGTCCATCCAGTACCCGTATAAAAACGGGGACACCATAAGTGATGCCGTGCTCTGTGCCGCTGGCATTCTAATTGCCATCCTCTCTGTAAGTTCCTTTCTTATATATATATATATATATTCATATAAATATACCACTAATTCATATAAACATCCAATCTTCATCCCTCACCCCCTTATTAGACCATAGAGATCATTAAAATAACTGTAGAACTAAATGGTGACTTATAGCAGATAATTCTACCCATAATCCTTTTTAAATCTATTAACCAATCCTCCCCATCCCATCTTTTTATTTAAAATATTTGAATAACTCAACATCAAGAGATTTATCATGGTCAGGGCTATCACTGTCTCTCTTCTTCTTCTTTCTGTCTCGATCTTATTCTCTCTGCTCTGTTCTGTCGTCTTTTGTCTGCATGTGTTTTATGATATATTGCTCTTTTTACTTTTAAAAAAGTAATTCTCAAAAACAGCAATGCTGAGTTAAGGTCTCTGCACACTGAGTCCGAAATTTTCGCACGTTAAAAAATAAATACGACCTCACGTTGTGTCAATCACGTTCGCACACTGCCTCCGAAAATTTCGTCCATCAAAAAAAATTCGGATCAGGTTCGATTTTCTGCGTTTTCGCATTCGTTGCATGCATTTTGATAGGAAAGGATGGGGAATACGAAAAAACGGAAAAACGCATGCGAAAATTTCGGACTCAGTGTGCAATGACCTTTACTGTACAAAATGTTATTTAAAAAAAGTAATATAATGATAGAAACATTGCGAAAAAGAAGTACACTTTAGCATACTTTTAAAAAGAGTGCTTAAGGAAATAATATATTGCCTATATATGCATTTGCCTGTATTCGTTTAAGGTAAACTAAAATTAATGTCATTTCTATTGAAACTGTTCTTTAAACATATTTGTAAATAGACATTTCAAGTGATGAAGTTGCAATGTAGTACACTTAAAATATATTTACTTTAAATGTAATGTTGATTAACATGATAGTTAAAATTAAAATCAAATCCTTCACATGTGATATGTTAATAAGTAAGTGCTGTTCTTTAAAGGAAAATATGTTAAATAAAAAAAATTAAATTTTAGTGGTCCCAAATATGATTTTCCTAAATCTTCATGTTCATCTTATTTCAAATTTATAGTTGTATTTCACCCCAAAATAAAAAGAAATGAGAGGGATATGTTCTTGATAGATTTTGTGAAATATACTTTAATTGAATTTGGAAAAAAAAAAAAAAGAGAAAAGCTTCACAAAATTCAATTTGAGTGCAGATAAATCTGAATAAGAGATTAAACTGCCCCACAGTTTCTGAGGTGTTGAAATAGTAGACATTCACAGCCTTTGTGACAGCTGCCAAAAGGTTAACCTCTTACAAATGAACCCAATCACCTGGAGGACACATGTTCAAAGAAGAACAAGAATGTTTTGCATGTTGCGTTCTATGTCTGAAAATAAAAAATTGCCAGGCGAACTCCTTGTGGAATAAAGTGAGGGAAGTGGTCTTGCAGTAAAAACCCCTGTAAACTGGCGCGACACCAAACCATGACTCTATGGAGATCCCATATGGAGACATGCGTGCCTCACTGTCTGGAGTAGACATGTTCCCATGCTCAGCAATTCTCCTGATTAAAACAAGGATTGTGTGTGCATATACATATGTATATGTGTGTATGTGTGTCTGTGTGTGTGTGTTGGCACCCCTCACACTGCTGTAGTTAATTAGCAGTGTCTCCAGTCCTAGTTTGGTTAGGCCTCAGGGAAAGCAGTCTCACTCTTCACTACCACCACAACAGCGTTCCTCTACAGTTTGAAGAGAGAAAGAAAAAAAAAAAAAAGAGCGAGAGATAGTAAATATCTCATTAAGGAATTGTTTATGTACTTCATAACCCGTGCCTCTTTGCTCAAATTTACGTCCTACTGGTTTCAAATGGTGCAGACCTCCGTTTTAAAATCCCATGCTCTAACTGCTCATATGAAAGCCATAACCTTTAGAAACATAATATGTTCCATATCATTAAAATATCACCAGCAATGGGCAGGCCATGCTCAGTCATAACTCAAGTTACTCAATTTCTTTCACTCATTTCTTCTGGCTTTTTTGATTGATGTGCTTTCCTAACTGGTCTTTCACTTGCATGTTCATCTAACTCCACCCTGCATGCCCATGACCTGACCACTGAAATCTTGTGATATGATATAATGACACATTAATGTTTGTGGTATGACTTCATAAATTCACCATCACTTTATGATCTTGATGATATTGAGCTCTGTTCCAAAACCTAGTGAGCTGCCTTGCTTTCTAGTGCCTATATAGGCAGCTGCCTACATAGACATCTTAACCATCATTGAACCTGATAAGTGAGCAATTTGGAACGCTATGTAGGCAGCAGTGCATCACACAAATTGATTTGTGTGTTTGTTGTTAGCATGTTGCTAAGCTAACAGCATTGAAAAATACAAATATTGTGTAAAGTGTTTTTTAATTACACTTAACAATTTCACTGATACTTTTCAGTATTAATGAAATGTTTATTCATAACTCATCTTTGCGCAATGCATTTGAATTGGCTTTTTCATGATGTCTTAGAATTTCACTAGGTTTTGAGACAGAGCCTATATGTAATATTAATGTCAGCTATGAGTAATTAATTTTTTTCCATTGTAAATGAACCGTTCTCTAGATTGTGATTGGCGAATGCTACAGGATCCATTACCTGAACCAGGGCTCCAAGTCGTTCGTGGGAAATCCATATGTCTCCGCCCTTTACAGACAAGTGGGCGTGTTCATCTTCGGCTGCGCCGTCAGCCAGTCATTTACAGACATCGCCAAGGTCTCGGTTGGAAGGATGAGGCCGCACTTCCTAGACATTTGTAGGCCTGACTACTCTGCCATCAACTGCTCTCTGGGATATATTACTCAATACACATGTTCTGGAGATCCCAGCAAAGTACAAGAAGCCAGGTGAGAAATTCAACACTCAACATGCACGTGGGATAATGACATGTAACAGTTTCTGCAAAATTATTAAGCAGCGCAACTGTTTTCAACAATGAAAATATTAAAGGTATAGTTCACACAAAAAAATGAAAATTCTGTCATTACTCACCCTCATGTCGTTCCAAACCCGTAAGACCTTCATTCATCTTTGGAACACAAATTATCTTATATATATATTTATATATATATATATATATATATATATATATATATATATATATATATATATTTTTTATATATATATATATATATATATATATATATATATATATATCAAAGTTGCAATTCTGAGAAGAAAAGTCTCGACATTGCAATTCTAAGAAAATCATCTCAAACTCTCAATTCTAAGTCTCAAAGTATATATATATATATATATATATATATATATATATATATATATATATATAAAATATTTTTTCAAAAATTTTATAAATTAGAAATTTAAATAAGTTAATTAAATTAAATGTTTTTATGTATTTAATAACACATTGTTGATTTAATGTTCTTTTTTTTTTCTCCCTGCAGGAAATCCTTCTTTTCTGGACATGCTTCATTTTCGATGTACACCATGCTGTATCTGGCAGTAAGTACATACACTGTGTGGTGTTCTCACACTGTTACCGTTCTATTATTTTACTAAAGAGCTGTTCATTCATGTCTGTTATGTCTAGTATGAACCAGGGACCCTCTATCGCCCTTTCACCCTCCACTGTGGGTGTCTGAAATGTGGGTCACTCTTATTTTCCTTGTTCATCTCCCGGATGGACACACTCCACCTGTTTTTATTTGTGCAGCTGTATAGACTTCCCTTCTCTCTGAAGTTGTCCTTCATTTCTCCCTCATTCCTTATGCTTTATTTATATTCTCTTTTTGAATAGGTCACACACTTTTTTTTACACTAATTATGCAGAATCCCCAATATAGCTTTACATACACACAAAGGCAGATTTCCTTCAGCCTCCTGGAGTCTCTCACTGTATGTAAAGCCTCTTTCAAAGGCTTCAAACTTTTTCCCTTTCACACGCAAGGCCCTCCCCTCCTCCCTCCTTTAATTCTAATCCTTTCTTTCTGCATATAAATCATCAGCATCTCCATGGGCCCCTCCACCTTTCACTATTTCAGATGGCAGGAGGTGGAGCCACTCTGCTAATAGAGGTGACCAGATGTTCATTCTCAGTGTTTTGAGAGATTATTTGAGAAAGTTAGGAGGGTGATAGAGAATATGTGTGTTTGAGGCCACAAACCTGTTCAGACTCATGCAGGTTTGTTTCTAATGCTCTCAAAACAGCCATTAAATTAATGTGTGACTTTGACAGCTGGGCCTGATGCCCGAAACACTGACCCGAACACTTCCTATACAAGAGGAAGCAGTATGTTAAGACCCAGACCCTTGGCAGGTTCTGTTGAGTGTTTTGTGACTAAAACGATCAGTTTTTACACATAGACCCTCTGTATTTTAAACCATAGTGATTAGCCACAAGGCAGGAGAGATGTCAGCCAATGGTACACATCATTATTCATAAAGAAAAGCAAGCATCCAGAAAAACAGGATTTTAAAAAGCTGAGTTCTTCCAGAAACTTCAGTCACTGCAGTCTGAATTATATTCTTGATTTTAAAGCCTGGATTTGTCTCTGAGGGGCAAATTGTTCTGATTTTATCAGAAACCCTGGCCAGATTTCTCACAGCCGAAGCCAAAGTGCAGTGAATGTGAACATGTGAATAGACTATTATGTTAAGATACAGGGTGACTATCTAAGATTATTTTACCATCTGCTCTTGGCCTTCAAAGTTAAAAACGAGAGGCCAAGAGAGAACGCTCTGAGATATCAAAGCACAAAGCATGATAAACAGAATTACAGACCTGAATAAATCTTAAGAACGGGAAAAACAAGTGGAGGAAAGTGCTCTCTGAGTAGACCGATCGAGCGATACAGTCTCATTGACTCTCGTTACCCTTCCCGGCCTCGCTCCCTGTAATTATCTCAGTCTAGCTGTTATGCTTCATGTGTCACACGCTGAAGTCATAATGAGAGCTCACACCAGTCTTGTGATCCTCTTTTATTTGCACAAACGTAACCCAGGTCAGTCTTTGTTCTCACCAAATTTGCGAATGAATCATTTTGGCACAGTTCTTCAAAACCGAACCCACACCTGTTTTGTCAGTGACACCTATTAATAAATTCATCTCACTTTTTTTGATGTTCCTTGTAAAAACAATAGTAATTACATAGAAACCGAGATGAATTTACATAATTCATAATTACAAAAATTCATTACATTTTTTTTCATAGTTTTAAGAATTGCAGTTTTAAGGCGCTCTACCAAACTGAAAACAAATGGTAAAACTTTCACCAGTGCAGTGGATCAATGTTAATTTTAAAACTGACTCAACAAACAAATTAAAACCATGATTGACCTCTCTTTTTCATTGTTAAATCAATATTTAATTATATTTTCAGTACAAATAACATTATTTATCATGCTATAAGTGCCATGTTGCCATAACGTGTGGGAAAAAAAGCAGTTTATTTAGTAATTTATAATGTTACAGAAGATTTCTGTTTCAAATAAATGCTGTTTTTTAAACTATATTCATCAAAGTATCCTGAAAAAATAAATCACAAAAACATTAAGCAGCACAACTTATTTTAACATAAATTTCATTTTGAAATATTGTTAGAAAAAAACATTCTAACAATATTTCACAATATTACGGTTTCCTTTTAATTATTTATATATATATATATATATATATATATATAATATATATTTATTTATATATTATTTTATTTATTTATTTATTTTTTAATATACAGTCAAACCAAAAATTATTCAGACACCAGATATAATTTTTAATTTTTAATTTTTTTTTTTTTTAACTAGTGGATGCAGGACACTATAGTTCATTTATGTAAGTGAGGATAGCAAAATAAAGTAAACTGTGACATATTATACCCAAAAATTCTTCATACAGTGGACTACCTGTAAACTTGTTAAAAATTTGGGACCAAAAATTTGATTTGACACTTTGACCTGACCAGTTATCTGACATTATCAAGATGAATTTGTTCTGACACAGTTTAACTCTGAGTTCTTGTCATTTTATTACCATTTTCTAAACTATAGTGAATAAACTGTGATAATGTGAGAAATGCTGAAGGTGTCTGAATGAATTTTGGTTTGACTCTATCTGCTTCATATTGATTTAAATTTGGTCTTTTGCTCCAGATTTGTTCCCCAGGTATTGAGATCTTAGTCAGGTTACGATACTTAAATGTAATATGTTGCGCTCTGCCCCCTAGAGTGACTGCTAGTACTATACATTTATGCGGTTGAATGGTGTATTCAAGGTTCTTAGTGAGCCACATTATCCATGCAGCTCAATACCAGTGTGGCTGGTCAACATCATGTGCTCACAGAGTTGGAACAGCATATCAGTTTGTTCTGGAGAGCAAGTGTATGTGGGTATTTAGTGGGCAGCAAACTGGGTATTTCCTAGCCTCTCTATGACCTCCACACTCCATAGTCCAATGAGTTCTGGTTTGGCTGCTGCGTCACTGCACCTCTCAGACCGCATGGTGACACAAGATGCTGTAGTTAGCCATAGTGACCAGAGAACAGTCGGTGAATGATATAAGACCATGGGCAGAGGAGAAACAAACACAAACCACTAAAAGGCAAATCTTCTACCTGCTGTTTTCAGGCTTATTTCTCTGTATGTTGTGGTCACTAACATGCGGCAAGGCTGCGTTGGATTTGCAGTAATATTTTTGGACCTGAGGTCAGGATAGAAAAGGCTTTAGTGGTGAAGTTTGACTGTTTTCTTCCAGAACTGGCAAGATTCAAGTGCAAATACTCTTCAAAATGACCCACAGCGCCATAAAAAAAACCCTGCCTTTCCTTTCAAAATATTGCAAAATAAGTACGGTTTTCCTCACACTCACCTTTTTTGTTTAGCTGACATGATTTATTATACCACATCTCTCTTGCTTTTTCTTGGACTGAACATGCCATTTTGTGGCTGCTTATATGACCTGAAGAAGTCAATTGCTGGGCTTAAAGGAACAGTTTATTCATATTGTTCCAAACCTGTATGACTTTCTTTTACAGAACACAAAAGGATAAAGCTTGATGACTGTACTGGTCACTCTTTTCCATGCAATGAACTGGGACTGAATCTTTCAATCATAAAAAGGATGCAAAAGCACATAAAAAGAATCAAATGGGGTCCATATGACTCTATGATATTGATGATAGTGATACTATATTCCAAGTCATTTGAAGTAATACAATAAATTTCAGTTTAAAGTTAAAGTTGGTTTTGGCTTAAAAAAAAAAAAAACTTGACTTCTGGCCTAGTTCTCTTGAGAGTTTATGTGAAAAGTAGCATTGTTCAATTCATGAATGCATATTTTTTTCAGCCTGCTCTTTTTAATGAATCTAATTCACCAAATATCTGAATGATTTATTCACGAATGCGGCTCATCTGGTATGAACTATGATCTATAAAGGCATAGTTCACCCAAAAATTAACTCACCTTCATGTCATTCCAACATTATAAGACTTTTGTTCATCTTTAAAATAAATCTTTTTCATCCATTAAATATCCATTTCACCATAACTAACACTTTGAAAAATTCATAGAGATATTGAGTTTATATGAATTGAGTGGTTTAATCCAAGTCCTTTGAAGATGATCTCTTTATATGATGAACAGATTGAATTTAGGCTTTTATTCATATATAAAAATTCAATGCACATACATAGAGCACATCATATATGGTAAACTGAAGCTCATCCATGCTTACTTGGAGCATAAGAACCAATGAACCAGTTTGTTTTTGGAGGTGACACAATCACATCTGAGCCACCAAAAGAGTCAGCGAGGTTTGTTTTCACATTATATGCATTTACTACTTGCACAAGGCATATGAACCACTTTCATAACTCTTTTATAGTGCATTTGAATCCTTCTTTAAACTTTTGAAAAGAATGACTAGTACAGTCTTCAGAATTTCTCTATCCATGAAAATGGACAATTAAGTTTTTTTTTGAGTGTGAGTAAATGATAGAATTTTTGAAAACTAATTCTTTAATAGCCCACCAGGATCTTTTCCATTGTCCATTTCAAACCTCAATATCAGATCTGATGGTACCGCCCATATCGCCTGCAGGTAGGAATTGGATCGAGACTGTCAGCAGAATGAAGCATGTTATCTGCACAAGAGTGTGTTACTTCTCTTGTGGGCACAGGGCGTGTATATGTGTTTGTGTTTTGATGTCGCTGGAGAATCTAAGACCACACCGTCTGCCATTCCTGCTGCCACCACCTCAGAAAGCACAGAGATGAGAGAGCCATATACACCCCACAACGTCTGCGGCACGTTTGGCTTATCTGAGCTCTGATAGCCAGATGCTAAGAGGCAGATTTGATGGACCGTATCTGAGCCCTGAGGGTCCTCAGGCTCTGCTGTTCTTATCAGCTCTTGGATGCCTACGTGTGGAGAGGACCCCACTCTCGCCCTGAGGAACAGAGCCACTTTAAGAGTTTGGAGAAGTCATAGAACTCATCTCTACATCTCCAGACTCAGACATGCTGGCTTACAGCTAAAGAGATCAGTGTCAGCAGGACTCCCTGTGTGTCGGACGTCACCCTTCCATGACCTCTTACAGTCCACATATACCAGAACTCTTTCTTTGTTGTTTTAGTGTAGAAAAGATTTAGGGGTGCCGCAAGTCCCTATATGTATGTGTGTGTATATATGTGTATATATATATATATATATATATATATATATATATATATATATATATGTAAGTAGAAAATGCTTTCAAGAAACATGCAGAATTCATTGTTCTTTTCTGTCATTGCGTGTGGCCCTGGTTGTCTTTTTTGTTGTGGCCACTTGTTGACTTTTAAAGTGAAATGACAATAGCATTCCACTCATCGCGCTGCACTGCGCAACATTCACAGTTGGTGGTGCGAAAGAGAGCATGAGAGTGTCACTGTTGGCTCTAAGGCTCAATTCTTTAATTTTGGCGAACCAATCTGCTATTTCCTCTATTTTCTGTAATTTATTAGGTTGGAAAACGCTGGAAGCCTTCGTAAATAATTCGAACAGTAAACATAAAATTATTTTGTTCTCAGTTTGTCATCTGTGACATGAGAGAAACATCTTAAAAGGCAATAACAAAACAAGAACATAAAAAAAGAGAAAGGCAAAACCTCAGGAATTACTCATTCAGTTCTTCGTTTAACAATTCAAATTTATTGATTCACTTTTGTAATTTAGTTTGCATTCAGAAATAAGCAGACAGACCTCTGTCTCCATAAGCCACAGATCTGCGGTTGCATTCACATGGCCTAATCAAAGATATTATTGACACGTTTGTTTGTACGTTCTCCACAGGAACTTTTTTCGGCATAGGAATGCCAAGTGCATGAAAGTCTGTGGTTGAAATAGCTACAGATGCTTGGTTAGAAATTATCTCTTTACTGCCAACACTGAGGCCAAGCAGGACCAAAATGAACATGAGTATGAATTTATTTATGTTTCGCCTCAGATGAACTTTAGCCATATAATCAAGCAAATATCTCCATTTCAGTCAGTCATCTGTGACATCTAACTCTTCAATTTAGCCAACTGTTAACCCAGCAGGTCATATACAGTTGCGTGAGAGGAAGAAACGATTGCTGATTCAGGCAAAATTCAGGCTGAAGGTTTTGTTTCAGCATATTTTTAAGGACTTCCTGATTAGGGCCACAATGTAAATTGAAATAATGAGACAGCATGCCATATGTTGATTCCAATCGGGTTGAGGCACAAACGCACAGTCGCACATAAACACCCTTAGATGCTTATCACTCTACCATCCTTCCGTTCTGAGGGGATGTTTTTTATGAGATAAGATCAATTGAAACTGATTGAGGAGGCCTCTATTTATCTTCAGTCTTTGGTTTATTTGAGCATATTTGGGGCACGTAGCAGTAATGCCTAATCTTAGTTACATTTTCCAGAAGAACTCCGGTTATTTATCGAAATGGAATTTCCAAAGACTCAAAGAGCTGTCAGTCTGCTTCTGCAGGCACATCCATCCTCGCATCTTCTGAGAACTTCATCCAGTAAGGAAACTCCAACTCCCAAACATCCTCAGGGAGGGATTCCTTCCTCTCTACTCACACAATGCCTTCGGAGCAAGGAGAGAGCTGTTCAGGAAAGCAGACATGACCTTGTACACACCTTCGTTTGGAGCTCAAAGCTCAAGATGGTTATTGTTTGTTTTATCTAACAGATCATCTGAGTGTGTGCATGAGTGTTTATCAGTTAGTGTCTGTGTGTAAGGGTGTGTTCTGTTGTCTGCTGTGGTTTTGAAGGTAATGGAAATTTTCCTTCTCGGGTGGTGATGGATGGTTAAGGGAGGGTGATGAGTACAGGGTCCTTGACTGACCCAGTTTGAAGGGTTTCAGGACTGATGGGCCATCGTAGCGTCGTCAACAGTTTGTCCTCCTGACCCCCATCCTCCCCTTGTCTTTGTAACTCTCAATCATTTGTTTTCTTACCCTAATGAGTCTTCCTGTTCCCAGAAAGCGAAATCTATAAGGGGTTCTTGGATTTAAGTGACTAGAAAAAAGAGAGACCTTTTTTCAGTCCTGTCCAGCGCTACTTCGGGTTCTTAGTTGTTCACTCTCCTACAATTTTCCTCCACCTTCCTTTGTTGCTTTTTTCTCATTTCTCAAACATATTTTATTATCTCAGCAGATAATAAGTTGTACAAATGTTCCCATCGTTTAAATTGTTTTCCATCTCTGTTTCTTTAGTTCTACCTGCAGTCTCGGTTCACGTGGCGAGGAGCCCGTCTGCTGAGGCCACTCCTGCAGTTCACCTTGCTGATGATGGCCTTCTACACTGGGTTATCACGCATTTCTGATCACAAGCACCACCCAACTGATGTCTTAGCTGGCTTTGCCCAAGGAGCCCTGGTGGCCTACTGCATAGTAAGTACATCTTTTATTTCTATCCATTTAATCTTTCTTTAAATAAGGTTTAGTATCTTTAAGGAGACCAGAGGCCATTGTGGAGTCAATCTTGAATTTGTTTTTATTGGTTGGAACGTAAACCAATCTGGAAATTTCGTACGACTTTTATGACATTTAATAACCATTGCCCTTGATCTGGTTGTCATCACAACATCTGGATTTTTTTTAACAAACATTTTTACACAGTGTTAACACCAGAAAAACAAATTAAACATTCCTTTCGTAAATATGCTGGCAATTAACAACCCAACAAGTTTGACACTATAGCGTATGCTTTCTCGTTTCCTACCCTTTACATTAAAACATGAAAATGTTTTTATTTTTCTGTTTGTTATAGTCCATGAGTATGTTTGAACTCGACCCAAGGCAGTTTATCTGATAACTTGTCAAAAGAACCATTAAGAACAGACTTTATATGGTGTCTTTTGAGTGAAGTGAAGACAGAAGACCATCCGGAGTTTGAGGTCGGAAGGGGATCTGAATATCTGAAACCAGACCACAACATTATCCAGACCCCACCCGGTCTCTTTTTCACCCCTATCCACAAAATTACTCATCCATCAGAGTGAAGCATAATCTTTTTCTTGTTAATGCAGAGCATATTGCCTCGATTGCACCATTTCAACTATCAAATGAAAAGAGGAGGGGGAGGGTTGTGGAAAAAGGAATTTTACACTTCATAATTGTGGCACATGTCACTTTTGTTGGTGCCAGACTTTCCCTGCAGTAAGCAAAGCTTCACTTAGTTGGATTGTGTTTGGGAAAATTGAGTCGAGGGGAACTGAATGTACAAAGAGAGAGAGAGCATTTTCTCTTTAGGAGAAATGACGATGTTAATTATTCATTTGAGAAGCAGAGATCTGTTTATCTGCATCGTAAGGGGGGTGTTGCAAAGATTCGAGGCCCATATTGTAGTGGGAGACAAGAGACCAAGACCTCTTCCCCCAGATATCACCCCATCTACAACATCTGAAAGACAAATATCTAAATTGTTAGTGTTGAAATTGGGATATTGAGTTGTGTTTCTCAACATTACAATTCCCAGAATGTCCTAGCAATGTCTTTCTTCACTTTAATTAGCAGTGACAGCGCTACACTTTTTATGGTACACAGATGTTCGCCAATCATCTCTCACTAACCTTCAAAACATTTAATCTACAGTCCTTGAATTTGCTGAACCTGTGTGGTTTAGTTTAAGTTGGCTCTTGTCTTTATTTATTGGCAGTTCGATTTTTCCAAGAGTACTTT
Source organism: Tor tambroides (assembly GCA_021397915.2). Lineage (NCBI taxonomy): Eukaryota > Metazoa > Chordata > Actinopteri > Cypriniformes > Cyprinidae > Tor > Tor tambroides. Next base: position 108,689 of record JAFVLL020015445.1, read on the forward strand.
AAGCTTTCGCCAACCCTTTAATAACCTCATTAAGAAGGACATTTTTAGTGAAACAATCTTGTTTTACTTAAATTACCATTCCCACTTCTAATGGTCTTGATTGTTTTGAGCCTCTCAGGTTCAAGGTGTAGAAACTAGTCTTTGACACCTGGAGAAGTTTCTTCCCAGCGTGAAAAACCAGAAAATAGCTGATAAGTACAAATAAGAGAGAGCAGAAATGAGATCCTTTTCACTACAGATCAAGGCGCCCGTGTTCTTGTTTTTAACGAGCCTACATTTGGAATCAGTTCCACTCCCCATCTGTGAATGCTTTAGAGGTCCAATTAAAGTATTTCTAATGACCAAAGCTCAGATGGAGCCTATGGAGGTAATGCAAGGTACATGTCTTTAAAGGAAAGTTATGTCCCCATACATCATGCATCGGCTTTGCACCATAGGCGGCAATGTTATCCAAACTTCTCAGGAAGTAGTCTCCGACAGTTCATGGTTTGGAGGTGCAGCAATTCTTCTAAGCTTGGCTGTAGGTGCTGATTTCTGCTTAAGGGGGTTGTGTTTAAAGACATTTAAAGGTTGTAAGTGTTCTGGGTTTGTGTCCAACTGGCTGGCTTCAAAGAAACCGTGGAAAGTTTCAGGTCTTGGTAAGTTTTGGGCGTATTGCAAAAGCTGATTACAGACTTACTGTATGTTCCATTTCAAAGAGGATCAGTTCACATAGCGCTGTTAGACTAAGATGCCCATAGAGAACTGATCTCAGAACAGCAATCTCCTTATGTATCATGCAAGGGAAACTTAAGACGTCGAGCAGCACAATGTTAACTAGGCCATCAGTTTCGTTCAATCTCAAAAGGAGGCTCCTGAAGTCCCACATTCAATTCCTTGTACTCAGGCCTGGTTCGTATCAGAAATCTTGGCAAGATTCACTGCATCGTTACAACTGCTGAAGTCAGGCAGCCCTGGCATATGTTTAAATTCTGACGTCTAAATGTCTAAAAGAACCCTTGAGATTCAGACTTCAGAAACCGCATTTTCCTTCTTTGTCTTTTCTGGACTGTTGACTGCGGCCACATCCTCCGGGCCTTCCTGTCGGAGAGTGGCGTGAACTGTTTGTTCATGTCACCAAACACGGCCCACTTTCTAAGCTGCTGACATGGATGGAGAGAGTGTGAGAGGTTAGCTTTTTGTAAGGCTCAGTTGCAGAGGTGTTTCCTGCAGGACTAGACAAGGGTGGAAACAGCTGGAGGCCAGCTCTCAAACAGCCTTTTCCTCTTCCCACTCTCTCTTTCTCTATCCACAGCACCTCTCGAGTTCTCACACCGCAAAAGTATCCCACCGTTACTCAGGAGCACAGAGAGTCATGTTCAGTATTCCGGACTCCAGTTCCTCCAGCGATAACGGCCCATTGCTAAGTGCTTCTGGTCTGTCTTGGGTGGCAAGATGGTTGTCCCGATATCCTATCACTCCCTCCCATATGTCAGGCCCACGCTTGACTCTTTTTTTTTTTTTTTTTCCATTGGCTGCCACAGCACTCTCCGTGTAGCTATGGTAATGGAGGCCGTCTTAAACCGAAAATAGGGTGGTTGTGTATAAGAAGAAAGGAAATTTTAACAGTGTTATTAAACTTTACTAATGTTACACTGGAAAGCAGCCGAAGCAGCCAAAACACAACTTGGTCTCCACAATTATTATGCCGATGTGGCTCAGAGCCTGAAACTACAATTTAAGACACATGCATAACATAAGCAACACACTCTCACACATAATCATGCACGCCCAAACCAATGGAAGACCACACACGTGTACACACCCAGACATATCATCTATGAACCTGTTCATAGATCAGTTGAATCCCAAGTCCATAAAGCCATCAGTGAAAAGCGACAGAAGTTCAGTGAGGTTCATTTGAGATGAGTTTAGATGGAGTTAGTGTGCCCTCCCAGCTCTGGGATCCAAAATAATTATATATTATGTTGATCTTTTGACTCTTTGGCACAGTTGTTGGATGGTGACAAATTGTTTGGTGTCATTTCCTGTCTGATTAAGGGAATGTGTAATGAGACACAGCCGGGTGGAGCAGTTAGTTTGCCCTAAGATGATGTCAAACCACTTTAATACAGTATAATACAGAGATGGAGACTAAAATAGTACTTTAGGCAACTTGACACCTTGGTGTTTTCATGTATGTTACAATTTAAAGAGAGTGTATCTTAGAAAACACATCTTGTTTAATTTTGCTCAAAAAACACAAAGATCTCTCTCCAGTCTAAAAATGTTCCATCAAAGTGACCAGTTCTTCTCTCTCCACACAACATGCTCCTCAGCAAAGGTTAGTCTAGCCTTTTGATTCTTTCTACTGATGAGAGGGAATGGGCTGTCTGTCCAAATTCTCTAAAATGTCAAGACACTAAGATAGATCCTTACCCTGTTCAGCGCTGAACTGGCAAGCAATTCCAGCTGCAGTGTTGAACCGATTGCCCATTTAGATTCTGTGCATTATCCTGTCCTCTCGTGCATTTGTCTTTCATGGACGACCAGCCTTTTTGGGAGACTTGAATGAGTTAGTGACATTGTAAAGATGCAATATTATAGAAATCACAGATTTGGAATGACCGAATGTCTTTCTATGGCTGCTATTGGCCTTCATCTGGACAACCTGCTGTCGGAGGGTTTCAGTCACTTTAGAATGGCTCACCATCTTGCAAAGTCAGTGAAAACTGGAAAGTTAAGCTGCCAGTTAAATAGGGTTTGTCAGATAATTAAGGAAATTAGCACCAGGTGCCATATTAACACCAATAACTTGGAGGTATCTGAGAGTGTTCTCTAATTTTGATTAGAGTTCTTTTTCAAATATCTCATTTATGTTTTTTATACTGTGCTTCAGAATATATTTATCTCATGAAATATGCTTCAAAAACTGTGCTTTTACTTTAAATAGGACTAAGCAGTGACCTTGAAATTTAGGGACCTGCAGGTTGCTCTCTAATTTTGATCTCCACACTAGTAGTCTTAAAGGTACAGTAGCAAAAACACTATAATAGTTTTCAGTCTTGCTTATTTACTCAATTGTAACTCTCCAAGAAACTGTGTAAAATGATCATGTAAAATGAAATTTGTTTATTTTGAAGCAAGATTTGTTAATAAGAATCAAATATGCTGTAGTAACAGATTCTAAAGGTGCATCTTAATTCTTCCCCAGTTTGTGGAATCGCAATAAGTTAAGCACACACAGGCTTAGACAAACATGCAAAACAGCTTCCTGGTGCTGACTGGGCATTCGAACACACTGGAGTGAGTTTGCTGTGGAAGAATACTTTCAGACAGAGGGCCGTGACACAGGAAGCCCTCACCCCCTGACACAGGTTCATTGGCAGCCTGTGATTACAGATCAGAGGTTGTAGTGCATCAAGAAGCCTATTGTGAGAGACGACTCTTGAGTCATGCTGGACAGTACAGCTGAATGCAGGCCTGCTGCTGATGGCATATGTGATAACACATAATTACACAGAAATTCCAGATATGGAGACATTTGCCAATAATTAGACATTCTGGCTTGCGTCAGCCCTGTCAATGTAAAACACAATTCGGTAACACTCGATTTAAAGCCTTTATGTATAATGCATTATAAAAGTAGTTTTAATGCATTAACTATGCCTTGTAATGCACCTTATAATGCATTGTACAATCTCATGAATAACTGTAACCACAGTTGATACATTATAACACTTATCAATTCTTTGTTACACTATGCATTTTAAATTTGGTTATAATTATTTACGACAAGATATAGGGCCAGATTAAATAAACAAGGCAAATTAGCGCAATTCCATTAAAGCGCCGATGGGAGGGGAAATTTCTGCGTGTGATTTACTAACAATGCGCACATTAAGGAACACAGACGCAGCCAAATCATTTCCATAATGACCAGCGCAATCTACCAAGAGCAGCACAAATTAGCGCCTGCTTTAAGACATGCTTTTTTGGGCATTAAATAATGGTGCAAATACCAGTAATTTGATGAGCTCAAACGTGGGTAAATCGCGTTGCGTGATTCATTTGAATACTCTCCTCCCATAAATTTTGCATCTGAAAGGGAAACTCAGTAACTTTGTCCATGCCTTTTCAGCACTAATTCTTCACTGTGTGTCTTTAGTAAATCCTGACAGTACTATTTTGCACTGGCGCAAGCGGTCAGTAAATCTGGCCCTTTATGTATTACAGCGCACATTATGAATAATTATTATGAACTATACCCTTTAATAATCCTTTATAATGCATTATACATAAAGGCTTTAAGTAAAGTTTTACCCACAATTCTTTTTTAAATATTGAGTGAATTTTCAGAAAATATTGCATTGAATGTTGTACGTGTAGAGCATACAAATATGCATTATTTTTTATAACAAAGTATCAAACCAAGTAGCATTTATTTTAAAGAAGTATAACACAAATGCTTTTTTAAGCTAAATTTTTAACAAACAGACGTATTTAAATTATGAAACAATACATTGTTTGGCTTTGTCAAGCGACGTACTTGCTCTTATAATGAAATCCCTCATAATTGCAAACAAGCAAAGGTTCTAGATCCAGTTTCCTGATGTCATTCAAACGCAATATAAAGGTCATTCTGGAAATGTCATGATCTTTCTGGCGTACATTCACTCATATAGGCAAAAGATGGTCACAGGAGGCCCTATAGGATGAACTCATCCACTGTAACCGCTGTATAAAGCCCACTTTTATGTGAGCGCAACATCTTTCACTGAAAGGATATGCGAGAAACAGCTGCTGGAAAGATGATTCCAGAACTCTGATGGCCTCTCTAAGGCTTTCTGTTCACTTTCTATCTCTTTCCACACACACACACACACACACACTTACAAACCTGTTGATAGTCATGGTCATTACTTGCTCAAGCTTGTCTCTCACATAACCAATAGGAAATCCCTTTCATTTTGAAACTGTGTAAGTCTGTGTGCGCTTTTTCTTCCCCCTTGGCATCGCCCAAGGGCAGTACTCCACTCCAGGGTGCTGTGGCTGACAGCAGCTCCTGAAACGTGTCAGGACAATTTAGCTGTTAGCTACCCCAAACACTGACCTCTTTTCCTGTCATACGCTGGCCCCATACTCTTCACACACTCATAAATAGCGTGTGTTTACGCATTGGCAGGCTTTCTGGAATCGGTGATTCCACGCTGCTGCCGTCCAGCTCAGCTGTTCTGCATGCTTCAGTAACATTCATGGTGTGTAGACGGCTAAATATCCCGTAGGCCTCTCCTATCCCCGTGAAAGCATCCCGTCTTTGGCATGAAAGGCCCGTGACTCAGACTTGTATATTTTCAGCTCTTTGTAAATCCGTTGGGTGCATGCCTAGTCTAATGCCAAGGGCACACTTCCTCTCTTCCCCTCCCCGGTTTCCTGTTTTACCAGTGATGTCATTAGGACGTAAAGAGCGGGTTGTCGGGCATCACAGAGTTCTTCCCACGCCAAGTGAGACCATTAATACTGACCTCAGTCCCTCACAGTTAAGACCGAAACAAAAGAACTGAGGGGTTTGCTCTTTATCTTTACTACTGACTCAATGTTTTTAAAGGCGTGTGGTGTAGGTTGGCTGCTCTTATCAGTGTGTGACCTCATACACATCCGTATGTCACAGATGATGGATTGCCAGCCTTTATATCATCTGACATATTACTCATTTGTGGCCAGTCGAACATAGAACAATGCTTCTGAAATATGTGTCTGAATAATTTGGTGGTTATTTATTAATGATACTTTCTCAGACTAGTGACTATTGCAGTTGCTCATGCCCTAATGGGGCTTTTTAGGGAAGTTTAAATGGTTATAATTGGGATTTCTATGACTGAATTGAACTGAAATTATAAGGCTAAAATTCTTGAATTGTAATTGAGTTTGAATTAACATAGCAAATAGGGTCTAGAATTGCAATTAGAAATTGAGAATAATGAAGTAAAATTCAAATGAATTGATTTTTTTTTTTTTTAATGTGGAAAAAAATAAGGTATAGAAAGTGTAAAACATTTTCAAAATAATTGAAGCTTAAAGATCCTATAGATCTTTACCATTAACTATTAAAATGTTAATATCTAAAATTTTTAATTGATATAAATGCGTAATATATTTCTTAATGTGTGTGTATATACACACACACACTACTTTTCAAAAGGTTTTTTTTTGTAAGAAATTTCTTTTTTTTGCCAAGGACACATTAATCAAAAGTGACAGTAAATACTTTTACATTTGTTATAAAAAAGTCTTCCTAAAAATTATACTAAAAATTATTAAAATAGAAAACAGTTATGTTTACAATATGACTGTTTTATTTGTTACTTTTTCACTGTATTTTTGATCAAATAAATACAGTCTTGGTTAGCATAACAGACTTCTTTCAAACAGATTAAGACATTTTATCAACCCCCAACTTTTAAATAATGATAGTAATGTAAATTTAGAACTTTTAATAAATCCTTTCTTAATAAAACTTAATAAAAATAATTTTATCGACAAGAATAGAAGAACTTAATTTCCCAGCTGTTGAATTTCTCTGAAATATAAATCAGTTTATTAACTCTTTCCCCACCAGTCACGGAATTTTCTGTGTTTCCGTGTTTTCACTGTTATACACTCGGGGGTGCTATTACGCATCTCCTGAATAAGTCTAGAATTTCCCAATCAAAAATACAGGCGAGGAAGACGCAGAAACGAGCATATAAGCATTTGCAGGGGTGCACATAAGTGGTCCGCAGGTCTGCATGCGCGACCAAAATTAAAAATGCGCCGTGTAAATAAGTTCTGACAGCGCATTTGCGTACCGACATGGATGACAGCTGTTAATGCACAAATACCGTTTTAGATCGACAAACTGTACTGTATATGATTTCTATTCAAACTGAAAGCATAATCTAGGCTAGCCGCTGCCGTTTTCAGAGCAAAACTGTGACATTTCATTCACTGACGCTCTTCAATCAGCGGCGCTAAACCCGGTAGCGCATATACTTACTTGCCGGCAACCCGCCAAAATAAAAGCTCGCTGATTTTAAAATAAAATAGTATTATCACATTTGATTATTTAGTTTATTATTATAGAAAAAAAAAACTAAATAAAGTGCAATAATATTATCACTATTATTTATTTTTATTATAGTTATATTTTATGGGTCACACTACATGCCGTGGCCCGTGTGAAGACCAAACCAAATCTCCTGGTTCTCATATGAGAATTTGTGAACCCCTGAGCATTTGCATATGAAAAGTAACACGAACATCAACAATAAACCGCATATAAATGAAAACTGCCTAATGTTAGGAGTGAAATGTTGATCCAGGAAGTGGTAAAGGACTGTGCAAGCTTTGGGAGTGCTGATGAAAGCAATCTACTGAATATTTGCTTTGATAATAGTACTGAATATGATCCAGATTTTCTCTGCTTTTTGCTCAGAATGTTGCTTTTTTATGAAACTTACCTACATTCAAAGGTTGATTTTAAAAATAAAAATAAAAAAAAAAGGTTTGAAGCTAGAATAAAACAGTTTTTTTGTTTAAAAGTAGAGGCTCTGTTCTTTATTTTGGTGTATTGCATGTTCAGATATTCACGCAACAAAATATTCTGGGGGCTATGAAATTTTAGTGAAAATCATCAAAAATGCTGGCAACTTTTTTCACAAACGCTAGTAGGGAAAGAGTCAATTCTACCATCCTTCCAAAAATTTGAATTCAGTTTCCTGTGGTTTGTGGCCACTTCGGTTTAAATTCATGATTTTAAAACGAGCCAATTCTTGTTCAACCCTTTTTATGTACAACAGTCATATTCTGTGGGTACTGTGATTTGCATCCTGGAAAGACTTTGGTCCTCAAATAATCAGTTTTTTTTTTCTTTTCTGTTCTCTTTTAGGCCTTTTATGTATCGGACCTCTTCAAACCCAAAGCCAAGTCTGCCACTCCACCTCCCTCGCCAATCAAGAAAGAGCTCCTCCCCTCTTCTGACATCATAGACAGGAACAACCACCACAATATGGTGTAGGAGGGGGAACGGGAGGATCCATTTGCAATCTCCCCATCCCTCACCTCCCCCCGAATCCCCTGAAGAAACCAGAACAGCCACCTGTGACAGAGGAGCTCCGGCCTAGCTGACGCCTCCTCTCTCTCATCTGACAGTAGAATGTAGGGACAGGACAGAGACAATCCTATTGACTCTTATTATAATGACCTCACTAGGTCATCCTAGAGCCCGATTCGAAAGGCCAAACAGACGCAAAGCTAACAAAAAAAGCGATTTCTCCCTCAAAATATTGCGGAGAATGGCGAAAAGTAACACACAGAATGCGTTAATGAACGTCAACGAAAGGAGGAAGAGAGTGAATGTGAGGCTGGTCACGTGACCAACGCTTCTCTCTTTCTCTTGTCTCTGTGGCCTTTCAGCAACAGTATGGGACAACAAATTCCTTATTAGTAGGAATGATTCGTTTTACCTGCGATGTAATTAGCACAGATATATTAACAATATAGAGAAGAATAACTTATAGCACTATATCCAAGTTCATTAAACGTCACCACTCGCTATCTGAGAAGCGTAGCTTTGAGAAGCTTGATGAAGGTCTGTACGCAAGATCATATTTAGCCATCAAAGCTGATCTTAGCTACCTGAACAGTGGCCTAACTATTGGAGAATGCATTTTAAAGGGTTTTAAATGGCGGGTGGGTGGGTTTACACGACTTTTTTTCTTAGATAAATAGATTTTTATTTTAGATAATGATTTCACGATGGCCACCGCCCATCCCTGCCCCGAATTCTGGGGGCGTGGCTGAGCCGTGTCGCCTCGCTGTCTTCTGATTAGTCAGGGGGCGGGGTTAGACGTCAGGGGGGTGTGTCTCGTCACCACGGTCATTGGGATTGACTCCCACCGACCGCACTGGCACATTTTTTTATTTTTGGAACCGGGAACGAGCTTCTTCCGCTGGCTGGTTTGACCTCTTTCCCTTCCAACTGCATAATCACTCAACTCTAGTTGTGTGTTTTTACCCAGAATGCCACCTGTGCCCAACTGAGTCAAACTGCCCCGAAAAGGGGATGTGGGGGTCCCTCGGCAGGACGCTCTGTCCCGTCTGTGTGTGTTTGTATGTGTCGCGTGTGTTTCCGCACCCGGTCCTGGTGCAGTGGACCGATGCCATGTGAAGAAACTTAAGAAAACTGTGGACATTTTTTTGTTTTTTTCGAAATGCCTTTTCTTAGCCTCGATGTTCCTATCGTGATGTCGTCTACTGTCCCCACTAACAGCTGTACAGTACTGCCTGACTATTACAGAAAACACATCCATACAACACAACTCAAGCTCCAAATGTGTTGCACATCCCTCCCATTGTATAGTCCGTCCTATCATTTCAACAGACCGTTTTATTTCTCTCTCAGAAGTATATAAATAATGTATAGATGACTAAAATTAACTATGTAAGATATTATTTCTGAACATGTTTAGATATATCCACTATGAATCTAAAAAGCAATGTGTCATGACCTGTGTTATTTACAAAGTGCTGCTTTTATGAGCATTGATTGACAGATTTTTGTATTTAGGTAACTAAAATATTGTAGATTTGTGATAGTACGTTTTTAATAAGCGTTGAATAAAACATACAATTGTATCAAATTCACTATTAGTATTTTTGTATTGTCTCATTTTGTACAAAAGAAATAATAGCAAAATCTTTTTGTTTTTTTTCTGCTAAATGTACTTGGCTCTAATACATGTGCTTTTAAATAAAAGCTCATTATAAACAACAAAAAAGCGTTTGGTTTCTTAGTGAATGTTTGTTATTATTATTGTGTGAAATTGAAGTTGTCTTAGTGTTCGATGAGTAAAGTTTCAAACAGAATATTTTTATGTGCCAATTTTGCATGTCACTTACACGATTTCTATTTTAATATATTTTAAAATGTAATTTAAACACAAATTTTCAGCATCATTACTCCAGTCTTCAGTGTCACATGATCCTTCAGAAATCATTATTTTTGAAAAAAATACAGTTATTTTTTTATTTTATTTTAAAAGCATTTATTTGAAATATATGGAAGCCTGTTTCCATCACTGAATAAAAAATTAAAAAGAGGGAATTGCAACTCATAATAGCAAGTTAAGACAGAATTGCGAGAAAAAAGTCAGAATTGTTGGATATAAACTCGCAATTGTGAGAAATAGTCAGAGACAAACTCGCAATTCTGACTTTTTTTTTCTTAGAATTGCGTGTTTGTATTTTGCAATTCTGACTTTTTTTCTCATAATTGTGAGATATAAACTCGCGATTGAGAGGTAAGTCTGAATTGTGAGAAAAATGTCAAAATTGTGGGATATAAACTCGCAATTGCGAGTTAAGACAGAATTGCGAGAAAAAAGTCAGAATTGTTGGATATAAATTCGCAATTGTGAGAAATAAAGTCAGAATTGCGAGACAAACTCGCTATTCTGACTTTTTTTCTTAGAATTGCGTGTTTGTATTTTGCAATTCTGACTTTTTTGCTCATAATTATGAGATATAAACTCATAATTGCAAATTATAAAGTCCAGTTTATATCTCACAATTCTGAGATTAAAAAGTCTAAATTACCTTTTTGTTTTTATTCAGTGGCAGAAACGGCTTCCATAGTAATATACATTTTTGTAACATTATAAATGCATCTTTGCTGAATAAAAGCAAATTAATTTCTTTAAAAAAAAAGAAAAAAAAAATCTTACTGACTCCAAACTTGTGTGTTTGGTGTTTTAATGTGCGTTTTTTGTTATGGGTACACTGTGTTACCGTAAATGTGAAATTGTCCTAGTGTTCAATGGGTAAATTTTCAAAAAGTAAAGTTTCAAAGAACATTTTTATGTGGCGTTTTATGTGTTACTCAAGCACCCGTCATAAAAAGTTTGAAGAAGAAGCCAAATGAATTGTCTTGGAATGAACTAATACGTTTTTAATACCATCAGCATGTTTCAATCAGGGCCGGGCGTTCTTGTTTTCCTAGGCCCAAAACTGTGACTTCATATTTTGGCTGTGTGTAGGTCATCATTTCTTATGTTGACGGTGGCACGCTGTCATATTCTCCACCGTTAAGCCTTGAAACATCAATGCATAGCTGAAACATCTCTACAAATTACTGTAAAATGCAACTAACCAATCAAATTGAACAGTTTAATAAGGGAAAATGATGTCGGTAAAGGTTTGTGCATTGAATTGTGGGTATGTTACATCAGTGGGTTGGGTTCAGGCCAGGTTTGTGAGGTCTGATGGATCCTGGCGATAGCATTGAGAGCAGTTCTGGTTCTGTGGTCATGTTTGGCTGTGGGATGAGAGCCGGGGAGGCCTGTAGGCAGGACTGATGCCAGTACTGAAGAAAACCAGTTGTGTTGCTCTTACTGCCGTGAGCCTCGGCACGCCTGTGGTTTTGAACTTTGTATTTCACTGGTTTTGCACTGACATCTACAGTAAGCCACCAAAACTAGTCCTACCTCAGGTTGGAACTTAATTAACCTGAATTTGTATTTGTGTTTGTATAAGGCAGATTACACTAAATGCTGACTGCAATCAGCTGCCACAATGAAATGTTCCTACAGATGATTAAATGTAACTTCAATGCTCTTCATGCACACTGCAGCTAATCTGAACATTCTTCAAATGCATGAATAAGTCATGTAAATGTTTTCATGAATGAACCTAAATAAGTGCAAATATTCAAGAATAATTCTGTAGTCAAAGGCAGTAGTTGCACATTGATATAAATTATTAAATTTAAAAAGAGATAGATAGATAGATAGATAGATGCAAATTACAAAATAAAACATTTTTGCTATGAATATGAATGTGTTGAATTATATACATACAGTGCCTTGCGAAAGTATTCATACCCCTTGATTTTTTTCACATTTTATGTTGCAGCCTTATGTTAAACTGCTTTAAATTACTTTTTTCCACATCTACACTCCACACACCATAATGACAAAGCAAAAACAGAATTGTCACAACTTCATAAATTTATTACAAATAAAAAAACCTGAAATAAATACATTGCATAAGTTTTCATACCCTTAACTCAGTACTTAGTTGAAGCACTTTTACAGCCTCAAATGTTTTTGGGTGTGATGCGACAAGCTTTGATCATCATCATTTGGCAATTATCTGCCATTCTTCTCCTCACCTCTTCACCTCTCAAGCTCTGTCGGGTGGATGGAGGCAGATGCACATTTTCAGGTTTCTCCAGAAATATTTGGTTGGGATCAATCCTAGGCTGTGGCTGGGCCACTCAAGGACATTCACAGAGTTGTCTATAAGCCACTCTTGCTGTGTGCTTAGGGTCATTGTCCTGTTGGAAGGTGAGCCTTCTGCCCAGTCTGAGGTTCTGAATGCTCTGGACTGGGTTTTCATTAAAGCTATCTCTATATTTTAGAGCATTGAGCTTTTCTTCTACTCTGATGATTCCCTCAGTCCCCGCCGCTGAAAAACAGCCCCACAGCATGAGGCTGCTACCACTACACTTTACTTTTGGGATGGTACTCTGAAAGTGATGAACAGAGCTGGTTTCCTTCAAACATGATGCTTAGAATTGAGGTTCATCAGACCAGAGAATCTTGTTTCTCAGAGTCTGAGGGTCTTTAGGTGTTTTTTTTTTTTTGCAAATTCCAAGTGGGTTTTTGTATGTCTTCACTGAGGAGAAGATTGAGTCTGGCCACACTGACATAAAGCCCAGATTGGTGGAGTGTTGCAGTGATGTTTGTCCTTCTGTAGGTTTCTTCCATCTGCATATATGATCATGGAGCTCAACTAGAGTGACCATCAGCATCTTGGTCACCAGTCTAGACAAGGCCCTTCTCCATCAGTTGCTCAGTTTGGCCAGGAGGCCAGCTCTAGGAAGAGTCCTAGTTGTTTCAAATGTCTTCCATTATGGATAATGAAGGCTACATGATTCTGTGAATCTTCAATGCAGCATAATTTTTTTCTGAACTCTTCCCCAGATGTGTGGCTTGATTCAAACCTGTTTCTGCGCTCTACAGACAGTTCTTTTGACCTCAGGGCTTGGTCTTTGCTCTGATATGAATTTTCAGCTGTTAGACCTTTAAGACATGTGCCATTCCAAATTGTACCCATTCAATTGAATTTGCCACAGGTTATCTTCACTCGTATATATATATAATAGTTTCAATAATTGCATAATTGTTTCTTTTTATACTATTTAAATTATTTGAATACTTTCTTAATGTGAAAAATTATTTAAATAAAACATAAAAGTTTATAAACGTGATACACACACATAATAAGTAACTTAGATAACATTCAGACTTTCAGTAAATTAGATCTCATTCAGGCTTTTAAATTCACGTTATTAGAGTGAATACAAGTAAAATTGGACACTATATTCTGTATTTTTGTAGCTTCTCTGTTTGTTTGTTTGTTTGTTTGTTTGTTTGTTTATTCCTATTCCATAGATTTTTAACTATGTAAACTAATATTGAGTGGTTAAGCCATTTGACATCATACTTTAAATCAGTCCTAGTGACAAATAATCAGACAGTGTCCCATTTTATCTGTATTCACACTAATACCATATTAAAGGTGATATTCAGTAATATTTCTATTAAAACAATATTGCAGTATTATCTGAGTAAAAAGTAGGGTAATATAATTGTCCCAACCACAGTAGCCCCTGTAATGCCTCCCCTACTGTACACTAAGTAAATGGGTTTCCCCTGGGGATTTTCAAGCTATACATGTGCTAGCCAAACTTTGACCTTGAAATCAGCCACATTCAGCCTGCAATACAACACCCCCGACATTCAGGCTTAGACAAACGCTCATGCAGACGTGATAAAATCAGCCTCAATGCTGAGCAAAAAAAAAAAAAAAAATCCCGAAAGACATCCGCTGTCTCTGCTTGAGTTTATGACTTTATTGGTTTCTTCAGGAGGTTTATGAGTACTCCGAGATATGGCCACATGTACTGTATACTTGCAGATTTACTCCAGGTACAAGAAGAGTACTGTGAGCTGTCCCACTGAGGAGCTGTCCAGCCAGAAGCTGCTGTGGTAGGGATGGGAATCAGGCCGTGTCGAGGGCGGGCGCAGCAAGAAGGACGTCCAGGGGCTCTGAGGGTCTTTTCACTCTACGGCCCACCGTGAGGAGGGGCGACAGGGCTGGGCTCCACTCTCCACTTCCTTTAGGGAAATGGAGCACATTCCTGAATCCAACCTAGAAATGCACAGAAATAATCACAAAGAGGAAAGGAAGAGAGAAAAGAAGGTGGTTGTTATCTGTGCAACCAATTAAAGATATCAAAGTTGAATGCAAGGGTTAAAGGTGATGGTATACAAAAAATACACATTCAGACAAATATTAGCTATAAAATAAAGGCACACTTTAAGCGAAAGCTTGAGCTGATTTTTAGGACAATATATATATATATATATATATACAGTACAGGTCAAAAGTTTGGAAACATTACTATTTGTAATGTTTTTGAAAGAAGTCTCTTCTGCTCATCAAGCCTGCATTTATTTGATCAAAAATACAGAAGAAAAACAGTAATCTTGCAAAATGTTATTACAATATAAAATAATGCTTTCTATTTTAATATACTTGAAAGTATAAGTTATTTCTGTGATGCAACGCTGAATTTCCATCAGCCATTACTCCAGTCTAAAATGTCAGATGATCCTTCAGAAATCATTCTAATATGCTGATTTATTATTAGAATTATCATTGTTGGCAACAGTTGTGCTGCCAAATATTTTTTTTTTGGAAACAGCGATACTTTTTTCAGGATTCTTTGATGAATAAAAAGTTAAAAAAGAACAGCATTTATTCAAAATATAAATCTTTTCTAACAATATAAATCTTTGCTATCACTTCTTATAAATTTAATATGTCCTTGCTGAATAAAAGTTTTAATTTCTTTCAAAAAAAGAAAGAATAAAAATTTACTGACCCCAAACTTTTATACTGTATATTGTTAGAAAAGTGTATATTGTATATTGTTAGAAAAGATTTCTATTATAAATAAATGCTCTTCTTTTTAACTTTTTAATCATCAAAGAATCTTGAAAAAAAGTATCACAGGTTCCAAAAAAATATTAAGCAGCACAACAGATTCCAGCACTGATAATAAATCAGCATATTAGGGTACTTTAGACTGGAGTAATGGCTGATGGAAATTCAGCTTTGAATCACAGAAATAAATTATATTTTAAAGTATATTAAAACAAGAAACCGGCATGTTTGCAGTAACATTTTAAGATTACTGTTTTTCTTCTGTATTTTTGATCAAATAAATGCAGGCTTGATGAGCAGAAGAGACTTCTTTCAAAAACATTACAAATAGTAATGTTTCCAAACTTTTGACCTGTACTGTATATATATATATATATATATATATATATATATATATGATATATATACACTGAACAAAATTATAAACGCAACACTTTTGTTTTTGCCCCCATTTTTCATGAGCTTAACATAGACTTTTTCTATGTACACAAAAGGCCTATTTCTCTCAAATATTGTTCACAAATCTGTCTAAATCTGTGTTAGTGAGCACTTCTCCTTTGCCAAGATAATCCATCCACCTCACAGGTGTGGCATATCAAGATGCTGATTAGACAGCATGATTATTGCACAGGTGTGCCTTAGGCTGGCCACAATAAAAGGCCAGTCTAAAATGTGCAGTTTTACTGTATTGGGCGGGTCCGAAAACCAGTCAGTATCTGGTGTGACCACCATTTGCCTCACTTGCCTTTTGTAAAGTTTTTTTTTTTTTTTTAGAAAAGAAAGTGAAAGTCATGACGTATGGTGACCCATACTCAAAATTGGTGCTCTGCATTTAACCCATCCAAGTGCACACACACAGCAGTGAATAGCGAACAAATGCGCACACACACCCGGAGCAGTGGGCAGCCATTGCTCCAGCGCCCAGGGAGTTGAGCCTTGCTCAAGGGCACCTCAGTCATGGTATTGAAGGTGGTGAGAGTGCTGTTCATTCACAATCCCCACCTTCAATTCCTGCCGGTGCAGGAATCGAACTGGCAACCTTCAGGTTACAAGCCCAATTCTCTAACCATTAGGCCACGACTGGTCTGATTTTATGATTTGTTTTATTTATTTGTTATATTATTTTACTTTATGTTTTAGAAATTCTGATATGTGCTTTTGTCATTTTATTACTTTATTTTCTATTTAGCTATAATTTATTTTTATTTCAGTTTTAGTAATTTTAGTACTTTAACTTAAACTGATTTAATTTAGTTGCTAAGACAGCTTTTCTAATTTATGTATGCAATAATTTTGTAAAAATTAAAAAACTTAATTTTATTTTATTTAACTACAAAAAATGATGTTTTTAAATAGTTTTAGTTAGGGTTAGGGTTACATTTATTTAAAAAAAAAAAAAAAAAAAACAATGCTGGTTGTCTTTTAAATGTCAATTCATAAAACTTATGTTTGATATTTCTGTACATTATTTTTTAAATATTTTTTCTGTTTCATGAATTGTTTTGCGTTTTATATTTTACTGTTTACCTGAAAAGCCTAATAGACTGTTTAATATCAGGTTTCATTGTGACAACTTACACTATAGTGTGTGTTTAATGAACTGTATTTTTTTCTGAATATTTTTTTTTGCAATAACGGTCAAAATGTTCTATATTATATATTCTATATTCTATTATATGTGTGTACATGTGTATGCTGTGTATATACAAAAACTAACTTTCAGAAATAAACCCACCCTGAAAAACATTCACAGCAGTAAAAAGTGTGACAAGCCCCATTCTCCCTAAAAAAGATGAAAGGGTTATATATGGTGAAAGAAATGAGTTATCGGTGTTTGACGCACAGCACAATTTTCATGGTAAATCCATTATGAACGTTTCCAGACACTAATCCACACACAGCAGCATTTATGGTGGATTTTTTATGCTTTCTCTCCTCTTATGAAGGCACATGTGTAGGTGGGTCTCACAGGAATTAATCAAACTCTGATTTTTGAGGGATTATCCTGCAGCTCAACTGAATTTTCTCAGATTTACAGTATTAAAACAATATCCCACATGTATTTCCGGTTGGCTTTAAACATAATATGAAAGCAATCCAAAGAACATCCTCTTAACTGTCAAAGACAGGATTGGCCCACTTTAGGCTGCTCTCATTTTTGTCATACAGGGCTATGTCGAGTCTTATTAGGAATTTTGCTGGGAAATTTTGTTTTCGTATCAGATTTACTTTTAAAATAAACATCTGCAGATAATGAGGATCACATTGCTCATTTACTGTATATGCCGAGAGTTATTTTGTAATTAAAGTTAGCATGTTTTGTTTTGATTTAATTAAAGTTGGTTTATACAGTTTATCATATGACCTGAAAACATTCAAAATGGTTTCCTGACTGCCTGACTAATGCAAACATGGCCTGTTTGAACTGGGTAAGGTCAAACTAGGGTAATTTGGCAAATGGAATGGTTCATATCCTCAAAGATGTTCTATGTAAACATACAATGGACAAATGTTCAGGCTTTAAGTGGAATCCAATATGGTAAAGGTAGGTTTGATTGCAATTTGCCATTCACACTGAATGTGTTTGGAATGGTTTTTGTGTCTTTATGCTTTTGTCTTGTTTTAGACTTTTAATTTGTACTCTGTTCCTGTTTCTTGTTAACCTTGTTATTCCCCTCAATTGTTTTCACCTGTTTCTTAGTCTATTACCCTGCATACAAAATTGCATTTTCTGTGAATAGGCACTTCTTTTGAATAAGTAATTACGTATAAGAAAGTATACACTGTAAAAAATGACCGTGATTTTAACAGTAAAATCCTGTGAAAATGCTACAGTAAGTTCCTGAAAAATTTACAGGGAAAAACCGTAAACTGACGTTCCCAGAATTCCCTGCGTTGCATTACAAATTTAGTTTGAATTGGATGTTTTTTCTTTGAAATAACTATGTTTCCTCTTAGTTTTTTCTTACCAGTTATGTTTATTAGGGTTGTATGTTACATCTAATGTTGTTAAATTAATGTTTATTGCATATTTCAGTTTAATGAGTCTCACCATGATGGTGTTTAGTGCTTGTGTGAATGACACTGTGCACCTTCTATATATGCTATTATTTAAAAGCTGCTTGTGATGGGCTTTGGTTCATCATGTGACTTTCTCATCACCACCTGCATTTTGTGGTTTTCAGTGTATTTCAAAGGTCCAAAACAGATTTCAGTACTTCAATAGGTTGGTATATTAACATTGTATCAGTTAATGAAATTACGGTATTGAAGTTAAAACCTTGTTACCGTATTTTTTACGGTAGAATTCCGGCAACCACAGCTGCCATTTTTTTACTGTAAATTTTACGGAATTTTTTTACAGTGTATTTTATATAGCACAAATGTGTGTAGTATGAATGTACAACAGTCATCATGTGACCTACCAATGTCAAATCCTCGCCTGTGGCCTCATGGGATAGTACAGTGTCCATCAGTTGAAATAGTACGTCATTTGAGAACATTTAACTTACTGTTTTATGAATACTGTAAATTTGAACAAACTACTCTGTTCACATACTGTTTTTCCACGTACTATATAATAGGGAACTATGTGATTTTGGATGCAGCCCTTGTGTTTTTAATAATCTTGGTCAGCTGTTGTTGTATTGTTGACAGGCTTAGTTTTGTTCTTTATGTTTCTAGTTTCCGAGTTACGCCATAAGCCGTCCAACATATAGTAGACTTCAGAAGATGCTTTTGCTAAAATAACACAAAAAGACAAGACAAAGCCGTTAGCTAACAAGGCATATAAAAGGTACTTTAGTTTAAAAACATGGAATATTCAGTTAATATATTAAAAACACATTCTTACCTGTGGAAGTTTATCCAGTTTCTTCAAGGAAATTTCAATTTAAGCAGTTTTTACAACCAGATGCTTATTTGTATTTGATATTTGTAGTATCTCGCACAGCATGGCATTCTGGTCTTGGTGGAATAGATCTGCTACGCTGCTGCTGCTGTGGCAGAGTAAGTGCCAAGACTTTCTACTGCCAATACATCCACAACATGCTGCTGTGAGCATGTAAGAAATACTGCTGCTGCTCATAACATATATGAAATAATCCCCATATAGTATACATGAATCACCCTGTAGCAGATCTATACAGGTGGAGCTGGGGAAGGTGGAGGTTTCTGAAGCGTGCTGCAACTGCTATAGCAAGCACTAGCCAAGTATTTGAATGTTCAGCAGCAAGCTCAAAAAGAACCAATCAGCTGTACCATGTGATAATGATGTCATTATGTCAGATTGAGTTTGACCTATCAGACTGCGCCATCTAGAGTTTCATGCCAGAACTTTGGATTTCATTGTTCAAATAATACCTCTCTGGACCTTTTTTTCATTCCACTGTCCTGTGTTTAATGTTATTAAATGCAAAAATACTTTCAGTGTGAACTGCCTCATAAAATGCAGTCACAGTTACTATTTCTTGGCAAAATTTTATGGTTAAACTCCAGTCATTTCAATAGGAATCCACACAATCAGGAGTTTTGCATGAGGGTGAAAAAGATTACACTCATGTTCAGGTTGGTCATATGAATTCACAGCGTTGACTGACAGAAAGTTGCTTTAAAAAGTGACTTTTTTGTGATTAGTGATTCATACAGTATGTTGCCACATTATTGACAATGGACAACAGCAAAATTTGCCTGCAAAATTTGTTAATGCACCTTTTTGACCCTTTATGAAGCTAAAAATTGGCGTAAAATGAGGAGATGTACTGTTTCAGAACAAATGTGTGGTGGTGGTGGTGGTGGTAGTTGAGGGGTCTGCTGAAAACCAGTGTTGGGGAAAGTTACTTTTAAAAGTAATACATTACAATATTGCGTTACTCCATAAAAAAGTAACTAATTGCGTAGAGTTACTTTTTATGGAAAGTAATGCATTACGTTACTTTTGAGTTACATTTTGTCACCTGGGCTGGGCTTCCTTATTTATTTTTAATAACAGAAAACTCAGGTATTTTCTTGTTAATTTAAAAGAGATGTGTTACTTTACTAGTTACTTAAAAAAGTAATCTGATTACATAACTGGCGTAACTTGTAATGCATTACTCCCAACACTGCTGAAAATCTTTGCATATGTATTAGTATTTTTAAATATAATTAAATGTAGAATGTTGACTATGTTTGAATCCAGTTTCCCTCTCTCCCAGGGTCTGACAGGGTCATCATGAGTGTATTCAGTTTAGCTCTAACTACTCAAGTGCATCATGCAACAGCATGTTTCTGCACAGCTTGATTACTACATTTGAAAACATCCTGTTATCATCCAGTCCGTAAGTAAACCTTGTTTTAATTTGTGGAGTCGATTTCCCAAACTTTATTCAAGGTTGCCGAGAACATCTGCACATGGGTTATTATTGTGCAAGAGTAGATACTGGAGGTCTTAATGCTGGAGTCTGAATAAAACCACACAGAAATATGGGAGAGCTGGGATCATTTTTTCCTCTTAAAAAAAACAGATGTATCCTCAGATTATGAAAGACATGTTTTAATAGTGACAAGTATGGCAAATCAACAATACATATTTAAACACAAAACCAACTCCAGTTTGGTGATAGACAGTCTTCGATCGACTGGCTTTTAGTGGTCTTGCTGTTTACGCCACACCATTAGAGATGACAAGATTGACAATAACTCTCTGGATATTACTGCCAATGGCATAACAATGACGTTAGTTCTCCTCCAATAAATGTAAACTGAGTTCAATTAGTTGCAGTTGTTGTGTGTTCGTGTCTCCCATGGTTCTGCGCCGCAGGCTCAGGCTCCACATGAGGAGCGCAGTCTGAGGCTTTGAAGATGGGTTTTCCTGTTCTGTCTGATCTGTTTGGGTCTGGGGTTTATCTGATCATCAGATGGACGCAGCATGCTGAAAGGCGCTCTCATATACCTGAGGCCGATACAGGGACAGATACTGCAGGAACCTCTCAGCTGAAGTCCTTCTCTGTTTGATTAAAGCTTGAAAGTGAAAACAGACAGAAATTATAGATAAGAATGGAAGGGAATGTTCATCTGATTTAAATGTCCGTCTGTTCATCACACAAAGGCTGCAGAGGATGTAGAATATAGAGCATGAGTTGTATGATAACTTTTATGATTTGAACTTTTATGGTTCTTTTGTACTCAAAGTGTGTCCAGAAATTTCTTCAAAAAATAATTTACTGCTTTATATCGTATGGCATGGGTAGGCAACCCTGCTCCTGGAAAGCTACCATTCAGCTCCATCCTCAGTCAAACACACCTGAACCAGCTAATCAAAGTGTTCAGGGTCACTTGAAAATTACAGGAAGGTGTGTTGAAGCACTCTGTAAAAAGCAGCTTTTCATAAATGCAACTTTATCTCATAATTCTAACAATACTTTTCACAGTTTTGATATTATTTGTGTTAATTGTTTCAACTTTTCATTTCTCAACTTTGCATAATAGTGATCTTATTGCTCATAATAGCAACTTTATTTTTCATCATTTCATTTTTTTCATCATATCTATATTTGTGACTTTATTTGTCACAGTTTTTATTTTATTTTTCTGAATTGTAACTTTGTATCTTAGAAATGCAATTTTATTTTTCTGAATTGTGAACTTATTTCTCATAATAGCAACTTTATTTTTCATAATTTAATTTTTTCATTATTGCAGCTTCATATCTCGTATTTGTGACTTTGTCACAATTTTGATTTAAATTGTTCTGAATTGTAACTTTATATCTCAGAATTGCAACTTTATTTTTCCTAATTGTGACTTTATTTCTGAATCTATCAACTTTATTTTTCATAATTTATTTTGTTCATTATTGCAGCTGTATATCTCATAGTCACAATTTTGATTTTATTTTTCGTAATTGTGACTTAACATCTCAACTGCATCTTTTTCAAAATTGCAACTGTATTTTTGTTGTGACTATTTCTCATAATTGTGTCTTTATTTTCATAATTGCAGCTTTATTTTTCATTATCATTTCATTTATTTTTCTTTTCTTTTTATTGTGACTTTATCTCAAAATTGCAACATTATTTTTTTATACTAATGACTTGGTGCTCATGATAGCAACTTTATGCAGCTTTATTTTTTAAACATTTTTTGTGCAATTTTTAAATTGCAACTTTGCTTGTGTCTTTATTTTTCACATTTTATTTTTTTTCTTTATTGTGACTGTCAAAATTGCATATTTATTTTTACATAATTTTTTATATTGTAACTCATAATTGCTGCTTTATTTTTCAGAATTGTGACTATTTTTCATAGTTGCAACTTTATTTTGCACAATTTAGATTTTTATTCTTCTTAATTGTGATCTTATATCTCAAAATTGTGAAGAAAGGGGTCAGAACAAAAAGGGTGTTTCCCAGTTAGTGTGTTTTATACTTGAAATTGTGTCTTTATTTTTCAGAATTTCATTTTTATTTTCAATAACTGTTCCTATACTGTATATCTGTATAAGTTGCAATATAGTATACGTACCATAGAAGTTACAACTTTCTATATTACAATTGTGTTGCAGCTTTATGCTTTTATTGCAACTTTATATGTCACAATGTGGTTATTATTGCAAAATGTGACCTATTTTAATTACTCACACTTAAAGCTCACAATATACACAAGAGGACATAAAAAAAAATCTATTATTATTATTAATGTATTTGTTTATTTTTAGGTGAACTTTCCCTTTAAATCTCTTGAGTAGTGAAAGAGCAACCTGAGAACAGTAACATTTTCCCTTAGGCCTAACTCTGTAGCCCTAAACTAAGCCTAAAGTCTGGATGGATGACAGGAATATTATTGACAAGGATTTTAACCCAGAAGCAAAATTAAGGTAAGCATTATATTATGATACATTCTAAGACAATGTTGCTGGACGATGCTAATGCTAATAATCAATACAGCCACACACGACTTTCTCTGCAACTGGAAAAGATACAAGCAGCTTATGTTTGATAATCATTGCCAACTTGAAATAAGCTAATGTCTCATTACCGGACAGTTTATTATAGCCGTTTTTCAAACTTCTTTGAGCCTTGAAAGCCATTAGTATAAACGAGTCAAAACTGAGTCAAGCACATATGGTTTGTTTTAGTCTGGACCTTTTTAAATATTTAAGAGTTGTTTATATGCTGCTAAAAATTTTGCCGGTGCTCAGCTGTTTTTCGATATTTCTCCAGCTTGCTTTGTTTGTTGCAAAATGTCAGTTAGGAGATGTTGCTTCCTTGTGAGGAATGAAATGGCCTTTATCCAGCTGGTCAGAGTCCTCATTCATAGTACATTAGTGGTAGGCTAATTGTGAGGAGGTCCAAATCCATCTCTATACTGTGTCTGTTATTGTCATGGACAGTCCCGTTTTCCAGTAATGAGATGAAGCATGTTTGGAATCTGTGACTAATGATGGTGTAAGGATGAGTCTTTGCGTGATGTGCTCAACTTAACACATATAAATACACTTTTGCTGGTGGACACCTGTGTCCTGTCTCATGTAGTCAGAATCACACAGAAATGATCTGGAACACATCAACGGCAGACGATTAGGGAGGTTTTCTCTCTCCTGTCTCGTTTGCGTTTTCCCCGAAACATCATATTTTAATGTCAAAAGAGACAAATGGTCTGTTTGGGTATGTCTAGCTGTCACTAGTAAAATTACATCAAGGTGAAGTCATACATAATTGTGTGCCAGATATGTACATTATAAATTCTTGTGTTCACTATGGGGTTCAGAAGTCTGAGACAGGCGCTTTTTTTTTTTTTTTTTTTTTTTTAACAGATTAGAGTTTTATCGTAACCATTTTGTACATCAACCAATTTGGTCCTTTTATAGAACAAAATCTGCAAAAATAATAAATAAATGAGTAAATGTGATTAGATAGATCAATAGACAGATAAATAAAAGTATATTGCACAAAGTAAATAAATACATAATCAAATGGGGAAATTATATTTGAATTTTTTATATAAATTTACTGAACAATTATGCACTATGTAAAAAAAAAAAGAAGAAGAATGTAATACATTATTATTAGCAGTGATTTAAATTGATGTATTTTAAATGTATTAATTAAATTATTTATTTATTTATGTGTTTCCTGCAGGTATTTCCTTTTATTTTAATGAATAAATGAGTAAATTAATACAATACATTTATGAATAAATTTTTGTTATTTTTGCAGTATTTGCAGTTGTTGTTTTTTTGGGGGGTGTCTCTTTAGCATTGTCCCTATATAACTTTTATTTTATTCATTTATTTTTTGATTACATTTATTGATTTTTTTTTTATAAAATAATAAATAATCAGTTTTAATTTTATTAAATATTTAATTGCAATTTAATGAATTTAAATTATGTATTTATGTATATTATAAATGAATAAATGTGTAAATTTGATAAATACACACTACACTGAATGAATGAATGAATGAATAAATAAATAAAATGAGGCAACTATATTTTTATTTTCACAAGTTTATTTAATAAATGTACATTTAAGTCAAAAATTTCTAATGTAATACATTATTATAAGTAAATTTTAATTGATGTATTTATCCATTTATCTATTCATCTAATCTTTTATTTATGTGTTTCCTACTGATATTTCATCTTATTTAAATGAAAATGTCATTTAAATGTCATTACTTATTAAAAATATTTAATTGCAATTAAATAATTGAATTTAAACATGTTTATTTAATTTACATTATGAATCTCTGAATCCACATTTGTGCATGTTAGAAAGAGAGACATGGGTGCATATGACATTGGTGAGTAACTGCTCTCAGCATTAGCATGGCAAGTTTCCATTGAGTGCTGGATTTATCAGAATGAACACGTTGATGGTATTACTGGTCAGATGGCATCAGATGGCATCAGATGGCAACATTTTCACTATAAATTATATTGTGAGTGTAACATTATATTTAATCTTCATTTGCGTAAAAAGCTTTTCTGTCTTCATATGAAAGCAAAACATCAGTTCTCATGAATTATTGTGCTGTTATGTCAATATAGATAACTGCTTCTCATCATTACACTGCTGGTAACGTATACATGCGTCACACATACAGTTGAGCCTTTCCACATATAGACCATGTTCATTACAAAAGTGTTTATATTGCCTTTTGGATGTTGTCAAACAGATTGATGATTGTTACCCTTTGAGTCATCATAATTAATGTGCTGTGTAGGTAGTTTCTCACGTAGATAAAGCTAAAACCTGTGATTTAATACTAAACAAGCTCATTCTCCCACATTGGCTTCAGATGTTTTTTCTTTCACAAAATGCACAGACAAATATGTAAAGATTTTAGCATGTATAGTAAGCATTGTTCTGTTGCTGGTTAGGGAAAAAATGATGAGCGCTTTTACCACTCGTCATTTTATCTTGTCATATTTAGTTAGGGCACTGTCAGAACCAATGGATGTTTTGTTTGCTGTGTATCTCGGTTGTCTACTACACCATCCAACTGATGTAATGGTTCAATGAAGAGCTATCAATCTGAAATTCAGTGACTCACTGAAGTTTTACTGATGATTATTCTCTATTTCTCGCTCTGGTTCAAACTGGCCAAAGTTGATCTCATTTTTCTGGCTGGATGTAGACATGAATAAATCAAACACATGCCATATTGAATGAAAAGAGCTGTAGAACAGCTAAATATTCTGTCAAAACATTTTCAGCCAGGAAGATTTGCTGGATGCAATAGTTTCGATTCTGGTGTTAATTTTGTTGAGATGGATGAAACAGATCCGTTTACAGGAACCGTAGTCCCACTTGACCAAAACCATCCCATCATTCCTGAAAATTATTTGAAAGTGTGTGTGTGTGTTCATTTGCAGTGCAGATCCATTACAGAGTGCTGCAAATGTTATTTTCTATGGCCACAAAACAATGAAAATTGCTGAGTCATCTGGCATTGTTCACTATTCAGCACTGAAGTATGTCAGCCAGTTACCAGATGTGCACAAAGGTGTAAGTCACTGACTGAATCCTAATTCACTTATCCATCCTAAACACTATAAGTATTTAAAAGAGCACTACTAGTATGAGTAAGTAGAAAATAGCCACTCAAGATGCCAAATTCATACTTTCTCAGGTGATTTTTGTAATTATGTGTCTTAAATACATGACCCTGACTGGTCAGTTGCAGCTTTCAGTGGTTACTTCTTAATAATTACCTTCTTTGAATTTCAATTAATTAATGTACTTCCTTAAATTCGATTTCAGTTGTAGTTCCTATGTTATTTTAGTAGATTTATTGTATTATTGTATTTATTAATCATTTGAATTCACCTATATTTTATGTATTAATTTATTTTAAGTTTTAGTAATGGCAAGTTCTGTCATGAAACTCTAGATGGTGCAGGCTGATGATATTCACAGCGTTAAATGACTTTGCACAAGCTGATTGGTTCATGTTGCATACGCAGCCAATGAGCTTGCTGCTTTACATTGAAATGGCTGGTTAGCATTCACTAGAGCATTTTACAACACGCTCTGAAACCCTCCACCTTCCCCAGCTCCACCTGTACAGATCTGCTATGGGTTATTATATATGCTACTTGTGCAGAAGCAGTATGTCTTAAATACTCACAGCACCATATATGTATTGGCAGTAGCAAGTTCCTGTACTTGCTTTGCAGCAGCAGCAGCAGCAATAATCTACAACTACAGCAATAACCATCATCAGCAGCGTAGCAGATCTATTCTGCTAAGACCAAATACATTAACATTATCATATCCATTACCATGCTAAAATCTTCTGAGAGTTGTCATAATAGAAATGTTATGTGCTTCTGTCACTTTTATATTTTTATTTTTTTTATATTTCTAT
The DNA here is from genome assembly GCA_021397915.2 of Tor tambroides. NCBI lineage: Eukaryota > Metazoa > Chordata > Actinopteri > Cypriniformes > Cyprinidae > Tor > Tor tambroides. The sequence goes on from JAFVLL020015445.1 coordinate 135,574, forward strand.
TTTGCTTTATTATTAGTTCTAGTCATTGTAGTACTTAAACTACTTATAAATTATGAAAATAATTGAAATCTTGCCTTGTTGTAACTGAAAGAAGGTTTTCATCTAACACAGTATATTTCAATTACCAAAGTAAGTTTTAGTTTTAATTAACATTAATAACACTGGATTCAATGTGGATTCTACGTCCATTCAGATTTAATTCAAATTCAGGAATTTAATTTGAATTTTGAAAGCATTCTCAATTCAATTTTCAAACCTGATGCTATATTGATATTTTGTCTAAAAGGAACTTCTTCAACTGAACTGAACCTTTTCACTCATGTTTAGTAGATTCTCAAAATTAGTTAGTAGAAGTTAGAGCTCCGTGTCAGATTCAGTTCAGACACATTGGTTGTCCTGTGGTGAGGACGTTTACTTGGTATTGTGGTAGTGTCATCAGGCCTCTCTGTGTGATAGTGAGTGAGTCATTGTGGACTGTGGAGGGTTGCCCGTACTGTTCACACTAAATTTCACGGCTGTTTTCGGGGTGGCCCAGAACAAAACACATTTTCTGCTTGCAGAATTTCCCAGCAGTCCCCCTGCTCCAGCTCACTGCCTCAGAGCAGAGGTGAAAAGTCAGCACACAATGATCTGGACCTCACACCTTTTTTTCACACAAATAAGAACAATATCCATTAAAAACTGGAAATTATATGACATGTCAGTTGATTCCTTTTTGAGATCCATTTTGGCTAAATAAAAAGATGGAGGACATTCTCATGAACTCTGAAACTCTTTGTGGTGGCTTAAAATCACTGACTCTTGGGTTGGGCTCAAAATCACATTACTGGATCTCAGGCTGCTAGATTATCCTAATATATGATAATGACCGCAAAAGCTCAAGACCACACAAGTAGAATATTTGCTTGAACATTTAGATGTATTGCAACCCCTGATCTTGAAAGTACATGATCAGAATCCTCAGGGGCGTAGCCATCATTTCAGAAGTGAGGGGGACAGAAATGTAATATTATATATATGTATGTATATGTATATATCTCCGTTAACAGCTGCACTCATCAACAGAGGAGGAAGTCATCCAAGGTTGACATAAAAAAAATACACAATGGTTTTATTTGACCACTACTAGTCCAGCACCAAACCAGAGTTTCTTAGAAAGCCTGATCAGTTTCTTTACGTGAGAGACGATTATGGCCTGGGATTTGTCCCAATTCTTGCGTCACACACTGGGAGCTGTGGAGACGTGATGCTCATAGGACAGCTTTATGATGTAGTCTGCAGGGTCTTCTGTATGTCAGAGTGTGATCGGGAAGTCTGGTCTCATATGGACGTCACGTTTCTACAGCTTGCGTCTACAAACATCTGCTTCTCATCTCATTGTCATCTCACTTACGCAAACACAAGAGTCCGGTCCTTCTCCTAACCTCGCTGCTCTTATATCCAGCTGAACGTTTGTTAACCTCATTCCTCGTGATTCATAAGAAAGACATGTCCCATTAGCAGTGCTTTTACTAGCTAAGTGTTTTGTTTTAGTCATAGTTTTTCACAAAAATTTCCTTGAGGTTTAATCAAGTACTATTATGTTTATTTTGTGGATAAATCTCATTAATCTCTCATATAAATGTTTGAATGTGTAATTGATACTTTACTGGTCTGTTTGCATATTTTTTGTGCTTGAAAACCTCCATCGTCCAGCATATTTTTCAAAATTTGTCCCTTTGTGTTCCATGCTGGAAGAAATTCATACAGGTATGGAATGACACGAGGGTGAAAAATAAAATCGTAATCTTTCTTAGTCAGCATTTTCATCAGTAATTTCATTGACAGTTTAAGTCTGCACATTAGTCTCCAATTTCTCCCTTCTTTCCTAGTTTCTCTCTCGTTTACTCCCTGACTCACTCAGAGAGGCCGTACTTCTGTCAGACGCTCCACATTGCAGGCTTCAGAGTTTAGACACAGTTGTGTGATACCAAAAGTCAGGGGTCGGGGCGGAGGTCGAAAGTCCCCAGGTTACAGGGGGATATGGAGGATGAAAGACAGACAGTGCTTTATCATCTCCACGGCTGTCATATATCTATGTGCAAAAGGAACGCGCACTCGCTCTTCAACTCTCTCTGTTTTTCAGCGGAGGAGCAAGTGGTGTCCATATGTTCTTCGGTAGCTCTGTGTTTGCGAATTGTAAGAAATGTGTTAACTTAATAGTGTAGTTTAGGTTCTGAATCATCTCAGAACGCCACCGTTCCCATTGAGATCATCTGTTTCTGATGGTCTCAACAGTCTGGTGTCACTTCCAACATTAATACTATGGAGTGTTGTGCAATAATGCATGATTTCACTGCCTGAGGGAACATGCAGTACGTGTGCTTTGCCCCGCAGCCGTAGAAACATCTGCAGTTTTACATTCTTGTGGACATATGGCACTAGGACACACGCTACTTCCAGATGTGAAAACTTCACTCTTTACTAAGCTGTTTACCTAAAACTGTGACAAAATTCCTCAGTTATACAAGCTCTCCAGTAATTTCCGGACCATTTTGGTACTTAAAAATGATTCCAGTCACTCCCATCAAGCCTACCATGTATGTGATAAAGCATCAAACGATGTTCAAACCTTCGGTCAAATGTGCTGTTTTCTGTGTTTTCAGGCCTTGTCTGAGCTCTTCTGCATCTAAACAGTAAATCAATAATATATAAAGCTTCTTAAATAAAGATAAAGCTTTCTTTCCTTGATAATCAGTCCGTGAGGTTCAGCTGGTGTAAATACTGGTTATCCAGAGTCTGTTTCAATAGCCCCTTCCTAAACCATACCCTGCTTTCAGGTGGCATCCACTCCTGGACAAGGCCCCACAGTCACATCATGTGCCTGGCACTCATTCAAGCCTACTATGGCCCTTGAGTTGGAGCCAATGGGGCAGGTAGTATCCTTCAGGCCTGTCGTGAGAGATGTGATTTAGTGTGAAGGTTAAGGAGATGGGTTACAGGGAGAGCATGACCGAGGTTACAAGTTTGAAGGGTGGATGGAAAAGGTGGAGGCTAGGATGTTAGAAGGTCTGTGAGAACTGTAGAGGTGTTATGGTAGAAAAGAGTGAATATTTTGCTAGATAGATATGAGCTCAGAAGCTAAGCAGGGTTTGGCTTAGTTTGTTCTTGGATGGAGGGCAACGTGGTGGCAAGTCACAGCAAGAAGGTTCTCTGTTGCAGTCCTACCTGAACCAGGAGGCCTTTCTGTGTGGAGTTTGCATGTTCTCCCTGTCCAAAAACATGGCAGTTGAATTGGAAAAGGTGGAGGTTAAGGATTTGCTAGTAGGTGTGAGAATGAGTATGAATGTGCAAGTGTGTGTCATCGCTGTGATTGACTGGCCATCCATCCATGGCAGGGCTTGGTAACTCTGGCCCTAATCTCATGTAGTCATTCCTTTAAACTGACGGCAGATGGTCTGGGAACCTTTGAATGGTCAAGGACCGCTAAAGAGGCCATATGACTGACAGGTAAAGTAACCAATCATGTTTCATTTACAGGTACAGAGTTTTGATTAATAAAGGCTAATTTTCACACAATTACTCGCAGAATATTATGTTATGACTTCATAACAATTTTAACATCCTGTGTGATTTGAAAACCAATACTTTTGAACGTTGTCGTCACACATATAACTTCATACGCATGAGTTTTCTAATTCTGTAGGTTCACTTGGTAGCTCACAAGATACGGCGTTGCACTTGAGAGATGAAGCGATCCGGTACAAATCCCGTGAAACTACGGTTCGACAAAACAACTCAAATCTGCATAAGGAAGTTAAAATAGCACGGCTGCATCAGCAAATGTGTTTTCATATCACTTTTTGCATTTGTTAACACTATGGGGTAGGTTTCGGGTTGGGTTTGGTGTAGGGGATATTTCCAACATGATAGAGCATTAACCTTTAGTGACATTCCCTGTATATTTGAATTGTGAACAGCCGCAATGCGTACCTCATGGAGTGTAATAAAAACGAAGCAGTACTTGCCTGTACCAATGTAATAAAAATGTGCCACGATCACGTATTGAACATGTGTTTTAGTGCCACTCTCTGGACATTTCACTTTGAAATTGCCGCAAAATGTGCAGTAAGGTACGTAATTACGGTGTTGCAGAAATGTATATAGAGGTACATATTTTCATGAGCCTGGGTTGCTCTGTTTCCAGGTGGAACGTTACAGGACACAACACACACATCTCCCGGAAATTCTGTAGAATTCAACCAATCAATGACGACTTTGAAACTCCTAAAGTGTTTCCAATTTTGTATGCCATATGCATCAGACCTTCAGCCAACAGTCCGTGGACGTGACGTCCGAGGCTGAGACTACTCTGACCCTTGAAATCCACTTTCCTGCAGAGTTCAGCTCCAACCTTGATTAAACTTGCCATCCTGTAGCTTTCTAGTAATCCTGAAGACTTGATTAGCTTGGTCAGGTGTGTTTGATTAGGTTTGGTGCTAAACTCTGCAGGAAAGTGGATCTTGAAGGCCAGAGTATCCCAGCCCTGATCCAGGGTGTTTCAAGGTGAGTCCACGACCCCCAAAAAATTCAACAGTCCTCTTCAACTTCATCCTGAAATGCCAGTGTCCTGCAGTACCAATTCCAATTTAAACCACCTGTCTGTAATTTGCAAGTAATTCTAAACATCTTGATTAACTTGTTTGGGGTGTGTTTGGTTAGGATCAGAGCTAAACTCAGCAGAACAATCACCCTGCAGCACTAGAGTTGAAGAACCCTTTAGTACAGTGATGGTGTCAGATGGCAATCTCATTGCACATTGATGTACAGTTGCCCCAAAACACATATGGGCAATTTTTTCACACTTGTCTGAATGTTGCATGCCCAAAAATGTCTCTTTTTCTATAAGTGTGACATTAACGTTGAAGGTTTAAGATGTGCCTTCATTGTTGATGTTTCTGAATAGAATGTGTGATTACATTCAGTTCCAGATGGTAATGGATATGAGCAGGTTCCTCAGGTTAGCATGGCAGTATGGGCTGCAGTTTTACATTCTAGGGTGCTCATTTAGACAAGTTTCCAAAGCCTTGTCATTTGAATTTAGTCCAGGTGTTCGGCTACACTCTTAACTGAGTGGTGTTTTTCCACATTAAGTATGCTCGCTGGACATCTCTACCTCCCACTGGGGCTGAACAGGGGTCATTTACTCCATCAGCCTGCCTGAAAGACCCATCACTACCTCAAGCAGAACTAAAGACAGAGCCAAATATAGACAGCAGAGTGTGTGTGAGAGTGTGTGTGCGCATTAGGGTATTTAGTGTGTATTCCTGTCCATGTATGGAAGGAAGAATGGAGGACATAGAAAGAGTGAGAGATATAACAGGCTTTGTGGAGTTCAGTTTGCACTTGGTAGCTCAAAAAAATCCAGTCAGAAACTCAAATTGAGATACTGTATGAATATGGATGTACAATGGGGCCCAAATGTCCACCAATGAAAATGCTTTTATTAAATTTTTTTTTTCAGTATTAAGATTGAGAAGTGTATTCCAGGTTTAAATTTACTCTTTTTTTTTTTTTTTTTTTTCTTCCCCACTGTGGACTTCTGGATCCATGGTTGGGCAAAATTCAGAACTGACGAATTGACTATTCAATTAAGGAGTGAATTTGAACTGAATTGGTCACACCCTACAGTAAGTCAAATTGGAATTTAAATTGAAATAGCAGAAAGAGGAATTTACTGCAGTTTATTGAAAAAATGCATTCTGAGAAATGAAGTAGTCTTCCACCTTGACATCCAGTCATATTTTTATTAATGCTTTTTGAGAATCGCTTACTCTTGCTTGGACCAATATTTGAATCTCTTAATTGTCTTTAAACGCTCAGACTTGTGCCTGAGTCACTGCGCCACTGATATATGTAGACATAACACTATAAATACAATATAGCTAGATCTAAAATCTGGATAATTGCTTGTATCAGCATTTTATATAGTCATATCACCCAGCCCTAAACTTTGCTTTTGTGGTAAAACACTTAGGTATATCATCAAATTTCAGTTAATTTAATTTCTACTGCTTAATATTCTACATCCTGTCCTCAGTTCAAACTTGGTTCAAATTTATGAATCAAACTCATATTTAAAAAAGCATTCTCAATTCAATTCTAAATGATTCACAAACCTGACCTGGACCTAACTGTGTGTGTGTGTATACAAATGAAGACACCATAATATATGACAACATTTGTTGCGGTAATTTTAATAGATATATATTCTAAATAACCAATGCGCAATCCGAGATTTGTGGATCTGGGAGGTTGTGTAAGGATGTCCAAATAGGTATATCTTCATGTAACGTCAGTTTTAGCATTACACAATTGCTGTTAGCTACCCTAGCCGTAATTGTGGTTCGACCACTCTGAATATCTGTTTTGCTGCAAAGACAAACCACTGTTTACAGGCAGAATTCTTCAGCCTCCATAAACAACGATGTTGAAATATTTAGTTGGACTTTAGTTGCTTTTAGTAATTCCTGTGTGTGAGAGATGTTTGGAGTGCGGCTATTCTCTTGTTGTTGTTGTGTAAGAGTGTGTGTGTGTGTGTAGGGGTCCCATATTGTGAGGTTGAATGTTCTCAAGGCCAAGTGGTTTACAGCACACACAGTTTCGTCTAAATGAGTCCATTTCCTCCAGCTCTCACTGAGACACTGTAACCTCCAACTGCATAGATCTCCACCACATTACTTCTATTGGCTCTCTGGCTCTTAAACCACATCCACACTGGAGCCAGAAGAATGCTAATTGCCTAGTCTGGCTTTTTTAAAAGGTAGTCTAACCTGTAGTAGGTATATTAGCCTTCCGTAGATGTAAATGACTCAGTTATGGATGTTATGTTTTATGTATACAGTTGTGCTTATATATATATAGTTATTGAAACTGTCTTATTTTGGAAGAAAGTGGATGGATGAGTTATATTTTCACATGTATGGCCAGCGTAAATGCACTGTGTGTTAGGTTAATGCTGATGTTACATTTATTAAGTGTTACAGTTATCCCTGCTCTCCTCTATATCAGAATACTAAGGACTGTTTAATGGGCTTTAGCTTTGGCTTACATTATCCTGAACTTTTGCTACTCCCAATTTTCCAGTATTATACAGTACGTTAATTGAAGGGTCAGTACCACTAGAGCAGGGGTCTCCAACCCTGCTCCTGGAGAGCTACCATCCTGAAGATTTCAGCTCCAACCCCGATCAAACACACCTGAACCAGCTAATCAAGGTGTTCAGGGCTACTTGATAATTACAGACAGGTGTGTTGCAGCAGGGTTGGAACTGAAGTCTGCAGGACTGTAGCTCTCCAGGAGCAGGGTTGGAGATCCCTGCACTAGAGTATGTGACTTGCTGAAGGCCAGGTGTGTATTAGTAATCTGTTGTCTTGTCAATGAGCCTCTTTATTGCTACCATTAGAAAATTTTTAAAAGCATGTGAATGTTCACTTGAGTTTGGAGTGGGTTTATAGAAGCTACTATAATTCCCCCAGCTCATCAGTCAATAATATCCCTGCTTATAATCATAAGAGCTCTTCAGAGGTCAACAGGGGTCAATGTCATTCAGAAGCTCTAAAGGAAAATTGCTATGAAGAGGGAGTGGAGATACTAAAGGAATGAAGGGGAAATGGAGTGAGTGATGGAGAGATATTATAAATGTCAGCGGGTGAGAATTGGGAAAATGGAGAAGAGGAGGGAGAGTTGAGAGAGGGAGTGTGAGCGGGAACAGGTCTCGGGTTCGACCTCCTGTCTGTTTTAATTTGCTTCTCTGCTCTGTGCCAAGCAGGGCCTAGTCGCTGGGTAAACCACAGCTCTGGCATTCCCGTTCCTCCAGAATCCCTCTTCTGTCACTCTTCTGTTATCTGATTTCTCATCAGGATATTAATGGCAGGAACAAATCCAGAGAAGTAACTTTATACATATGTTGGTTTGCTTCATGTGGGTTATTTCTAAATAAATAAGATATAATAAAAAATTAGGGCTGTCAGTATGCTCTATTGCACAGTATAATGTACTTTTTTCATAATAATAATAATAATAATACAGTCTATTAAATAGAAAAAAATAGAAGTTTGGTCTAACTTGAAGGAATTGACAAATGTATTACTATTGCACAATAGAATGTACACTGCCATTCAAAAGTTTGGGATCAGTAAAAATGTACGTTTTTTTTAAAGTTTCTTCTGCTCATCAAGGATGCATTTATTTGATCAAAAACAGAAAAAAACAGCAATATTGTGAAATATTATTACAATTTAAAATAACGATTTTCTGTTTTAATATACATTAAATATAATTTATTCATGTCATGCAAAGCTGAATTTTCATCATCCATTAGTCCAGTCTTCAGTGTCACATGATCCTTCAGAAGTCATTTTGATTTATTAACAATATGCTGAGTTATTATCAATGTTGGAAACAGTTGCACTGATTAATATTTTTTTGGAACCTGTGATATTTTTTTCAGGATTCTTTGATGAATAAAAAATTCAAGTATTTTCTAACAATATAAGTCTTTATCATCAATTTTTATTAATTTAACACGTCCTTGCTGAAAAAAAAAAAGAATTTCTTTCAACAAAAAACATTGTAAGGGTACTGTATATTATTACAAAAGATTTATATATATATTTTTTTAATGTTGTCCTTTTTCCTTTTTATTCATCAAAGAATCCTGAAAAAAGTATCACAGATTCCAAAAAATATTAAGCAGCAAAAATTGTTTCAAATATTGATAATAAATCAGCATATTAGAATGATTTCTGAAAGATCATGTGACACTGAAGACTGGAGTATTGATGCTGAAAATTCAGCTTTGCATCACAAGAATAAGTTATGTTTTAAAGTATATTAAAACATTAAACCATTATTTTGAATGGCCATAATATTTCGTAATATTACTGTATTTTTCTGTATTTTTATCAAATAAACACAACTTCGATGAGCATAAGAGACTTCTTTAAAAAACATAAAAAATCTTTCTGATTCCAAACATTTGACCGGTAGTGTACTGGAAGGAAGTAACTTGTACTTGAAGTAATAATAATGATAATAGCCATAAAAATAAAAATAATAATAATACAAATTATTAAAACATTATTTATTTATTTTTTGAGATCCGTGATAAGCTTATATTTATTGAATTAAAATGATAATTTTATACATTTTTATCAGCCACAGTAATGCATTCTTTTAAAATTATTTTCATTAGCGTAATTGTAATTAATTCAGTTAATCAACTTGTGTAATTAATACATTTTTGTGGTTAACTGTCATGATAAAGATATGTTTCTGTGTGTCCTACTTTTCTTCTTGCTAATGAAGATATATTATGGTGAACTATAAACACAACTGTTTGCATTGAAAGAAATGATAAATACCAATGAATAATAAACTCAAGAGTAGGCTATATAGTTTCTATGTTTACTTAGCTTCACTGTGTACTCCTATAATTGGACAATTGAACAATTTAGCTGATTCAGGCACCATATTACAGTTTAACAAGTGTGAGCGGCATTCTCTAGATCCGTAAAATGTTTCCTGCTGAGGTACATTCAAATTAAATGCCAAGACTGTAGCTCTAAAGCCAAATTGTGAGGAAAGTTAGACTCTTAAATGAGTTTTCACACTGTGGTTAGTTGAGCTGGATGTAGAATAGAAACCAACAGAGATCTGAATCTCTACAGATGGCCATTGTTGTATTATTTTTAAACAGTGGTGTCACTTTAATACAAGTTTGCATTTAAATAAGTGCAATAAAATAGCTTTCCAGTCAGAATCTGGCTTATTTCCCAGCAGTTCACTTATATTTGCTCAACTCTGGCACTGTTCGCATGTACAGATCACCATTCAGTGTACTGACCTGTTTGACGTATTTTGCACTAAAAGTGTGACCTCAACACTGCATTGACATTTTCATAGATAGAAACTTTGTCCACCACATCAATATTCCACTCATGCTTTTCACACTCTTACACATGCAAAAATTCATTTTGGTTCACTTTGTTTCTGACTTGTGGCCCCTTAGTTTTCCAGGTGTTCGTGCATTTGTCACGTTAGCTTTGTAGTTGAGGTCATGTCTGAGAATGTAGCGTGTGTGAGAACGGCAGCCGTTCATGCTGACTGTGGTTTTGCAGTATAGTTCCATTAGAGATGTGAAGACCACACTTGGTTTCATATAGAATCAAATGCTCAATGAGTATAAATGTCAACTGTAGTCTGAGTGATTAGTGTGATTACCAGGCTAAAAGCATGAAGCGTTACATCTGCACATTGCAGGTATAAAGATATAAATCTTCCACTTGTGCCGCTGGGGTTTCTCATTAAGCTTTTATTTTTAAACTGAAGTATCAATGTGAGCATGCTCCTGTGCTTGTTTAGGTGTGATAGAGGAAACATGAGCTGAATCTCAAAATGTAGTGATCTAGGCAGCACTTTTGGACATCTCAGGTACAGTTTGAGTGGCACTTGTCAAAAAATGCTGTCCAATTAGATGAATCTGTAGGCCTCTGGTCTTTTAAAAACCTATTTAGGCAGCATTTTAAGGTGTCAGACACACTCCTAACTTGAAATATGAGTAAGGTGACGTTATATTAATTCCCCTGGTGGAACTTTCAGAATTTAAAAAATGAATGTGCTTAATTGTATTGAATGTGCACTTCAAATCTAATAAGTATTTAAAAAAATAATAAACTATACTTGCAGGGAACTTTACTTCAAAGTACGTTTTAATTAGTTTAAGTAATCTGTTACACTTTATTTTAAGGTGTCCTAGTTACAGT
>JAFVLL020015446.1:0-23965 GCA_021397915.2 Tor tambroides
TTCTACCTGTTCAATCACCGAGGCCGAGTACTCTTCCGCCCTCCAGAGCAAGAGCCCTCCACTCCCAGCGCCCAGGCCTTGCCCTCCAATCCCCTGCGGTTACGCAAGCTGGAAAATTATCATTGAGACTGGCCTTCAGTGGGCTGCCTTGCCCGGTTTCATTTGTTTCTTTCTTAAATTGATTTGTTAGCTCCTCGGTTGAAAGGGAAAATAAGCATATTTTCCTGTCTTGTTGTATATGTGAATATGCTGTACAAACATGCATCTCTTGTGGTTACTATTTTGTCAATGGACTGTGCCAACTCCTTTTCCAGCTGATATGTTTGTAAATACTTGTTATTGCTTGGGAGTCTTAAGTCTGTAGGTTACGGCTGTAGCCCTCCGCTTGACTGTCGCTCACAGGGCACGAATCCTACCATGTACAATGTCGGTTTGCCATGTTGTTGGCTGAACTGACCCTAACTGCAACCGGTTCCTCCCTGTCCCCGTCTGAATTGAGGTCAGTGTCGTGGACCATAAGTTGTATTAGTGTTCAGAAGCAGTAGCTCTGATTACCGAACTTCAGATTTGAGCTCATAATACTGAAAAATGATTCAAAATATTAAAACATGCCTGAACAAGGCCATAATAGATTATGTAGATTAATAGCAATTCTAACAATACTGTGAACACTCAGTGGGAATGAATGGTACATTTTTGTTTTTTGAGGGGGGTAATGTTTTCTGATTTACACAACTCCTTATTTTTACCTTAATAAAATCTGAAATTTTATTGATGAATTTGCAGTTTGGATGAAATCCTTTTTTTTTGTTGCTAGATTAACATGTTCATTTACTATATTACTATCGCCGTTGTTGTATAATACTAAGAACTGGCCAAAACATTTTTATGTTGTGCTATAAACAATTTTATGCGTGGGTTCACGGACATATATGGGTGTGGTACATCAACCTGGTTACCCATTGTTTTCTATGTAAGCAGAGAATGGGCAGTTGAAATGGTCCGATTTAAGCCTGTAATTATACTAATCCTTCACTAAGCCATTTTTTTTTTTTTTTTTTTGCTAGAGGAGACCTGCTAAGTAACAGCAATGGCAACCCCCTTATCCCAGCACTGTTTAGTCTTCTCTTCTGGCATTAATTGCTGCTTGTGTGACATTGTTTTAAACATGGCGATCATATTTCTTTTGTGGGATAATGTGTGTTTGTTGTCAGTATGGCTTTAGAGTAGTTGCATCACTTTGATATTAACATGATTTAAAGACTTTGTTGAAAATCTTAGCTATAGGCTAACATTTTAGATTGGTATCTATAATTGGTCAAGGGTTTGATCATGTCTACCATTTCTACAGCTTTAGAGTTGTAGTTGTGGAAAGATGTTTGCATCATAAATGCTTGTTAGTTTTGATTGGCAATGGCTGTTTTTAACTGTAGGGTGCAATGTTACAACATTGCAACGTCACTGTGAGGCTGATAAAAAGTACTTTGACATTATGTGGTATATACCTGATTCCGCCATCTGCTGTGATGGGAAAATGTGTAAGCTCAGGAGACGGCAACATGTGGCGAAAGACCCCATAATAGACAATCAGGTCTATTAATAACGTGAGAGATACAGGTGTTAGAAGAGACAAGGCAATCAAATGCAGAGCACTGCATCAGTACGAAAATATGACAAGATGGAAGCCAGCCCATTTTAAGATTGGAATGACTTCAGCTGCTTATGCTTCTAGTGTTTTGGGATTTTTCTAAAAGGATGAGAAGAATAAGTCTATTGACTTAGAAGATAAAGAACAAAACACAGATCATATATACTTCAACCAAAGCATAGTTCATTTCAAAAACCTAAGTGTGTTCTGTGCAAAATATCAAAATTGAAGACAGCTTTATACAATATACATGCACTGCCATTTAAAAGTTTGGGTTGGGTGCGTTTTTTTCCCTTCATACTTGAGACTGTATTTATTTAATCAAAAAATACAGTAACATTGTGAAATATGATTACAACTCAATACATTTTAAAATGTATTAATTTCAGCAGTCATTACTGCAGTCTTCAGTGTCACATGATCCTTCAGAAATCATTCTAATATGCTGATTTGCTGCTTAAAAATATTTCTTCCTATTATCAATATTGAAAACAGTTGTGCTGCTTTAATATCAATAGAACATTAAAAATAGCAGCATTTATTTGAAATAGAAATCTTTTGTAACATTATAAAGGTGTTTAACATCACTTTATTAATGTAATGCATCCTTGCTGAATAAAAATATTCATTTCTTTAAAAAAAAAAACAAATCTTATTGACCACATTTTGAACGGTAGTGTGCATATAAAAATATGTATAAATCATATATAAAAATTACAGAATGATTCAAACATTTCCTTTGTAGTTTTTTTTAATTATTTTTCATTGTTTTCATAAAAAATCATAAACTTTGTCTATATAATATCAGTTTAAAAAATGTTTTATACAATTCTTAAAATATTTTTATGTTCTTGTAGCAATACCATCAAAATATAATCTATGTTATTTTTTATGAACAATAAAAAGTAGTATACATCTGTTTTTAAAAATGAACAAAACAAACAAGAATGGGGTCACATGTAACTTGCGTCTGTGCAATGAAACGAAGCAGTCTTGCGACTTCTCCCCGATGTAAGCGTAGGATGACAAAAGATGTCATACTGGACAGAATCAAACCTCTGCTGTGGACAAGTTCATTTCACACAATAGTTGGCATTTCCCATTTGTGTGATGAGCCAAGCGTGTTGTTCTTTTTGGACAGGGTGTTTCATTGGACACTATTGCTTATTGGACACTGAATGACGCTAATCTATGTGACATTACATATCACCACGAATACAACAACAGGCCAGCTACCAAATCTCATAATGAATCTCCAAAGTCTCCAAAGAAAAATCTGCTTTAACTTTAAAAACATGTTTTTCCTAGTTAAGGAGTAAAACTGAGCTTGGCATACTGATGATTGTAGGGTTATTGCTATTGAGTCTGCAATAGTGTAGTTCCCAATCCAGACTGCTTTAAAGGTCCAACTGTGTTGTTAACCCCATGACTTGTGGGCATTTCATGCAAACACAAATCCATCATAGATTTTCCATACCATTATCAGCTCTGAACTAAATAACAGTGGACGCACAGACATAATATATAAACATACTTCACGTGACAGACACTGACCTCTGCCTCGGATGACCCTGTAAAATCACACAGTGGATGAGGCTTGGCTTTTCTGGAGTGTGCTTATTCATTATTCATTATCTTATGGTTAAATTACGGCCACTTTCAGGCCTGGAAAGCCTGCAAATTGACAGAACTCCCCCTTCAAACCTGCCCCTCTCTCCATTGTGAGCACTCTTTCAGAGTTGTGACACAATTCTGTAACTGGAAGCGCCTGGACCGGAGCGTGAGTCAGACAGGCCTCCATTCCTCTCTAATTTACTCTCTCCCTCACTACATCTCCTCCTAAAGCACAGTACTGAGGCTGATGGGTCGGGCCGTGTGCTCAGTTGGCATGCTCTGTCGTCTCGTGTGTCTCTCAGCTCTGAGATGTGACGTCCCACTATCTGCTGTGGACGTTGTTGAGTTGTGTGGGCAGCATCTGTCGGTCTTCAATCTCCTCCAGAGCGCTCTCCAGCTGCTGGATCAGCACACGCTTCTTAAACCTGAGAGAGAGAGACAGCTATTTAACTGGATTATATGACATTATATTATATATAATAACATAAACATACTTTACATACTAACAAGTTACTTTGAGAAGCTAAATTCCATATTATTACCTGCTTTCAGAGAATGTCTTAAACATTTTTCTGTTTCTGTTTTCAGTTTAGTTTATGCTTAAAAAATACTTACGCAAGTTTGCTTCTAAAGTCGATTTATTTTGGTATTTTTATAAGACAAAATTGTCTTATTAGTGAGATTCTGCATGAACTTTGGAGACAATTCTGTGCAATTTTATGATGCACATTAATCTTTCAAAATGTAATTTTTTTTTGAGAGAGGGGGAAAGTGACCTGATATGGGTCCAACCTGAGCCATCTGTTTCGCTACATGTTTCAAAAGATAATTATAAATTCTAATAATTATAACTGAACTATGGTAAAGATAGACAAATACAACAATGAACATGCAAGAAATAGGTGACCAGTCTTGTTACTGTTAATTGAAACTAAAAAACTAAAGCATTAGTTGAAATAAAGCTGAAATAAAATGCAATATAAATATTAGGTGCGAAACTTAAAGGGATAGTTCACCTAAAAATTCTGTAAACCACATGATTCACATGGAACACACCTTTATTACCTTTTTGGATCTTCTAAGTTTTGGTTACCTGGTCTTTGAACGGAGGACCAGAAAGCTCTCAGGTTTCATTAAAAATGTCTTAATTTGCATTCCACTGTCTTATGGGCTTGGAAGGACATGAGGGCGAGTAAACGATGAGTTTTCATTTTGGTGAACTATCCCTTTAAACTTAAATGAAAATGAGAAATGTTACCTTGACAACTAACTGAAATAAAATAAGTTGAAGTACTAAAATGATGGAAATAAAAAGTGAAATAAAAATAAATAGAAACATAAAAAGTAGCACATAACACACAGTTACTAAAATTAAAATATGTAGAAAGGGGAAACGTAGAAATACACTCATTAGAGACGTGTAGGGAATGATCTGTTTGTCTGTTAGCTTGACCAATGGCTGGGGGGAGTATTTATTTGTACAGTCAGTACATTCTGACATCCTCTGTGGTGTCACTGGAGAGAGGAGCATGAAAGGCCTGTGGGTGTTTGAAGAGAGCTCTCACCTGGCTGCCTCTTTGATGGCATGATGAATAAAGTACCTCTGCACTGACACTGGACCCTTCACCTCCTCCAGTAACCTGAATATTGCCTCATAATCTGCACAAAAGAATTAGCAATTCAGTTAAATATATACCCTCTTTCATAGTACAAGTGCACTCGATTTAAGCTAGAGAATAATTCAAAGAGAATACAGAAATGAATGGGCATGAATAATTAATTTGGTATTATATCTAGATACTCACTACGGCCAGGCTTGCGGACTTCTTTGAGGACTCGAGTGCGCAGCTCTGCGTTACTCCCCTCCAGGGGAATCACAACAATTGTGCCCTGTGCCAGAGTGTCTCCTCCATTGCCCTCCACCACCCCCTCCTGGCCTGGAGGACTCAGGTCCTCACAGTTTTGTGTGAGATCAGAGGGTCTCTCATCCAGACAGTTCTCCAGTCCTATTCTCGCCTCCTCGCCGTCTGGTGTCCCCACATCTCCTCTGTCCTCCACAGGTGCAGGTCCTTCTCCCACTCCATCCACTCCTCCAGGCCACCCGTCTCCAGCCTCCCCGCCTGGCGCTCGCTCCCCATTGCTTTCTGTGCCTCCTACACTGTTTCCCTCAGCTTCTGTAGGGGAAAATATATGACAGCATATTATTACTTATATTTATGGTAGGATTTTCAATACACTCAATGTTTGCAACACTGTTTGGGATAGCATACTAACTACTCATATGATTTCTGCAGTATATAGCACATACACTACACCATTCAAAAGTTTGAGGTCAGAAAGATTTTTTTTCAAAGAAATGAACATTTTCATTCAGGAGGAATGCATTAAATTGATCAAAAGTGACAGTAAAGACATTTATAATGATACAAGGGATTTCTATTTCAGATAAATGCTGATCTTTTGAATTTTATATTTATTAAAGGATCCTAAAAAATATGTATTATGATTCCCACAAAAATATAACACAGCGCTGATATTAAGAAGAAACATTTCTTGAGCATCAAATTAGCATATTATACTGATTTCTGAAGGATCATGTGACACTGAAGACTGTAATGATGCTGAAAATGGTGTCATTTTTACACAACGTACTTATTATAGTAATAACAGTAAATTATGCATAATTACATGTAACTAACCCTAAACCAAATGCTAATCCTAACCATATATTAAGTACATGTTGTTAATTAATATTACACTGAATTTAATTGCATAATTACACTGTAACAAGGACACCTTAAAATAAAGTATAACCTAACATATTATTTGGGAGATGATAACTGGATGCTACGAACATGCAATTTGATGAGGACCTGTGACAACAATGTAGCATACTACTGTTTGAAAGCATGGAATAGTGTCTACTGTTCCTCTTACAATTAAAAAAATAGTAGGCAGTATGCAGTGGCTCAGAGGACTTTACCTTTGTGTAGTGGGATGGGTTTGATGATTCCTTGCTGGCCCTGAGTCCCTGTGGGGCCCTTGCTGAGGACATGATTGGTTATTATTGGAGGAGATTGGGGTCGGCGCAGCAGAGGGGACATACTCCTCCTCCTCTTCAGGGCAGTGCCTGAGTTAAGATCCCCAGCGTTACCCCGCTTCTTATTTTGTGGGCCTGTCACAAACTCATCTGCTTCATCGATCATCATTCCCTGTTGTTGGGAGAAGAGGAAGAAAGAAAACAAAACAACTTAGCATCTAAGGCACTTCAGTTTTGACCTGTAATCATTTTTATTATCAGAGGACACTTTTCACATTTCTGGGGTTCTCAGAAGCAACAGTCATCATAGTTGGGTGAAATTCTATAGTGGTGAATCAAAATGGATTTTTTTTGCATTCGCATTTGCTCTTACAGCAAAAGAATAAATTCATAATAGTATTTCTATGACTTTCAAAAAGAGAAAAAAAAATCAAGAGCTTGATTACGGTGGTCAGAAGAGAGAAAGATGTGAAATTTGCCAACAATCCCTCAGCTGTTGTATTAGAAGCACCCACGCAACAGCAACTAGCTTTCTGAAATTTAACGCCAAAATAATATAATACAAAGTACAGTCTGTAGGTTTGACATGCAAGCACCTTCTTGTCCTGCTTGAATGGGTTGCCAAATGTGTGCAGTCGTTTAGGTTGGTCTGGATCAATCTCACGCAGAGGTGATGGCATCATCTTCAGATACTCCTGATAATTTCCCATCTGCCCCACTGGAATACTGTGCAAGGAGTCTACAGAATCATGAAAAAATATTCAATATTAAACAAATATCAGCTGTCCATATCTGAACTTTTTTGATTACATGTCAACATTAGAAATGTAAACATAGTGAAAAGAAAAATCTGATCAGTTAATATCCACCACAGTAAACAAAACGAAAAAGAAAAAACAAAAACAAAACAAACAACTACCATACATGATATTGTGAAAACAAAGCGAAATGCAATGAAACAAAACAAAAGAGAAAAACAAAACAAACAAATATCATACATGATATTGTGAAAAAAAGCTAAATGCAATGAAACAAAACAAAACAACTACCATGCATAATATTGTGAAAAAGCGAAATGGAACGAAACAAAACAAAAACAAAAACAAAACAAAACAAACAACTACAATACATGATATTGTGAAAACAAAGCGAAATTGAACGAAACAAAACAAAACAAAACTACCATGCATAATATTGTGAAAACAAAATGAAAAAAAACCCCCAAACAAAACCAAGTTGATTTCTGTTTCCTGCTGTTACAATAAAAAGTGAACCAACATAGTGTAAAGATGCCATCACATTTACCATTTTTGCAGGTGAAATCCAGTCATTTTAATAGAAATTGATCGTGAATTTCATGTGAGGGAAAAAGATTTCCCAATGTAAATTTCGCACAGGGCTCAAGTTAATCACACGGATTGGTCACATTGACCAAAAGAGAGCTGCTTGGTTTGTAAGTGACTTCTGTGTGAGCTGAGCTACATACATTTATGCTACTAACAACAGATAACAGCTTTTTATTGGCTGTGAGAATTTGACAAAATTTCATTAAAATCCACCAAACATGACTTAAGGTGCGGCCACGTTAACAGTTATGAAGGTTCACTTTGCAGAATGTAATTTTTGTCTTTGGTACATTTACCATCATCTTGGCCTCTGATTAGCTTCTGTGTTGTCCTTAAAAGATTTGAACGCATCCGAGTCACTTGATCTAGAAGGTTCCGTCGTGGAATATCATAAGCATTCCTATAGGCCTGGGGCTTCAAATCCTTGAAGAGAAGGTGAGTAAATGATTATAAAAGTTACATTTTTCCCTTACTTAAAGAAAATCGCAAATGTTTAAGTCAGTCAGACTTAGATGTCTAGTCTAGTCAGAAATATTCATCAGAATTAACTTGCATCAGCAAGAAAACACAATTTAAAAGATACAAATGTCTATATTAGCATAACTACATTCTGACCACCAAACGTGAACTGAGACATGATTGATTTCAAAAAGACGCTGTAATGTAATTCAGCCCAACTCAAACTGTCTGTACCTTGTTGAGAAGTGCAATCTGGAAACCAGCGATTTCTTTGAAGTTCATGTCGATGAGTCGGAGGGGTACCTCGCCTGTGATGCCCTGCAGGAGCTGCTTGAAATCGCGCCGGTGTGCCAGAGACAGGGCACTCGAGTGGTTCTTAACCTTGATGCCTATTCCTTTGAGGAGGCTTCTTCCCGACAGACACACCACTACCTGACTCAATTTGCCTAGAAAATCAAGCACAACTTGATTTAAAAAGCTGCATCACTCAGGCCTCATACAGATAGGATTTAATACTGAATGAATAATATGTAATTATAGAAATATTTCAAGGAAAGTTAGTGAGTTTTGAATAATATTTAATCTGTAAAACTAAGAGGGTTTAACTGTCGGGAAGTAGCTAAAGCGTGCTCACCTGCTGGCTGAGTTTTTTTAGGTAGGAAATGACACTGTAGCTCAAGCCACAATCCATGTTGTCAGAGATGAGATTTGGGGCTCCCATCATCCTCAGCGCCTTCTTGAGAGGCTGCAGTCAGAAAAAACAGAGGAAGGGTGGAGAAGCAGAGACAAAGGAAGTGAAAATGAGGACACACTCAGGGTGAATCTGCACTCAGAGCACGTATCCTTGACCTCATTACAGCTGTTAACAGACTATGGAACAAATACAGCTCATAAGAAGGGTTGGATTACAAGTGACCCTTGAGTGCATCTAACAGCCCATGAATTGTATATTGCATTCGTTTATATGCACATAGAAGTTGTCTTTTTTGTAAGCAGGACACTTCTGTGCTCTATTGGGATGTCTTTTTTTAAAGTAGGAACGGAGAGTGTCTTACCAAGAGAAAGTAAGGAGGCATGGACTTCAGGTACATTTCAAAGGCCTGCCGCCACTTGAGGTTTGGCTTTAGCTTGTGCACTTTAAACAAATCATCTGTAAGGAGAATAAGAGATGGTAAGTGAGCTGAAGAAAGTCAGACGTTACATTGCAGAACTAAATTAAGTCATTCTCCAGAAGGAAATGAAAGATGTACAAAACTTGTACACAATTTATGCAGCAATGTACAAAAAAAGTATAAATGTCTTTTTTGTACTTTATATTTATTTTAATCAGTTTTTTTTTATTTCAAATTGAATTCTTTTTCATTATTATTCCTTTGTGTTTGTGTATATGCTGTTCAAAATTTAGGGATAAGTAAGATTCTACTTTTTTTAAGAAGTCTCTTCTGCTTAAGGCTGCATTTATTTGATCAAAAATACAGAAAAAACTTTAAAATATTAGTACAATTCAAAATAATTTAAAATACATTTAAAATACAATTTATTTCTGTGATGCAAAGGTGAATTTTCATCAGCCATTACTACAGTCTTCAGTGTCACATGATCCTTTAGAAATCATTTTAATATGTTGATTTATTATCAATGTATAATCAAAGTTTTGCTGTTTAATATTTTTTTGGAACCTGTGATACATTTTTCAGGATTCTTTGATGAACAAAAAGTAAAAAAAAAAGCATTTATTCAAAACAGAAATCTTTTCTAACAAGCCTATCACTTTTTATCTATAAAACACACCCTTGCTGAATAAAAGTATTAATTTCTTTAAAAAAAAAAGTTTTTAGTTTTTATTCATATTTGTCTGTTTTTCTAAGTTATATTATTTATTAATTATTATTTTTATTCCTTGTTCTTAAATTATGTTTAAATTGAGTTTTACAACTTTTATTGTTCTTTCTCTTTGTCATGGCTAAACAAATCAACACTGTGTATGAAATGTGCTACAGAAAAAAAATTTGCAATTCAATAAATAATGTAATTTATAGGATAAGTTTTGAAATGTGTTGTGAGGACACACACGTACCGAGGAGGGGCAAAAGGACGGGATAGTTGTAAGGCATGACGAAAAGGTTGACACAGGTGAGCGTAGTGCTGGCCTTCAGGTAGCCGAACGGGTGTGCTAAATCACTGTGTTTGCCGCTGCTGTTCACAAACACCTGGGAGACAGGGGAGAGGAGTTAGCTTTGTCTGGTGTCTCCTGAGAGCTCAGCTCTCACATCACAACTATTTCTCAGAGACAAAACCCATTCATTAATGGCTCATTAGGTGACAGGATTCCTCAGAGACTAGTGTGCTATAAATGCCTCTAAATATGCTTATAAATGGATGTGCTTTTTCTAATTTATCTATCATTTACCTTCTTTTATAGTGAAGCAAGTAATCATGTAACATTGTAACCATGGCAAAAGAACAAACACAGATGTTCAGTTATATTGGTATTTTTAGATGAGCTTAAATGTATGATGCGAGTAGGAAAAACAAATCAAAAGAAGCTGCAAAAAACTTTTCCTGGGACTGACTAAGGTATTTATAGCAAGTGTATATTTATATATATATATATATATATATATATATATATATCCAGTGACAACAAAATACAGCATGGAAAAATCCTTTAATCTTACTGCAGTATTGTCAACCTTGTTTCTTTCAAGAAACTAAATGGTCTGGGTAATAGCTCTTGAGAGACCACTTATCATCATTTCAGAGAAGACTAAAATGAGCTCCAGCAAAAAAATTCTGTGTATAAAATTATTTCCTTTCCAAAAGTAATCATGCCATGCTCATGGCCCAGTATCAGCCATATCAGCTTTCAGATTCTTATATTCAAATATTCAATAAAAAACTAAAGAGTCACAATTCTTTTGGACACAAATTCATGTTAAAAAGCTTATAACCACTCAACTGTTTATAATTTAACCGCAGATACAGTCTGATTAATTTTAATAAAAATCAAATTAACTTGTTTTTAGATTTTCTGAAGAAAATCTCAGTGGTGCTTGCTTGTGATACTAGCTGCCATGACCCTAGGATGCTGCTATTCAGCTGCTAGGTGTTCGAAGCCAAACACTCAAACGAGGAAGGCCTCATTGCTGCAGGAACAGAAATAATAGTACTTTTTGTTAGTTGTTGATGAGATTGTTTCATTTCAGTGAAAACAAAAAGCAAGAACATGTTTCAGTATTTATAATTCCTTAAAATGGATTAATTATATTTTTTCTTATATTTTTGGAGATATAGCGTGACAAATGATAATTATATGCATTTTATGCAAGCATTTTATGCAGTCTGTTATAGCAAGTGTATATATATATATATATATATATATATATCCAGTGACAACAAAATACAGCATGGAAAAATCCTTTAATCTTACTGCAGTATTGTCAACCCTCTTTCTTTCAAGAAACTAAATGGTCTGGGTAATAGCTCTTGAGAGATCACTTATCATCATTTCAGAGAAGACTAAAATGAGCTCCAGCAAAAAAATTCTGTGTATAAAATTATTTAGTATTTTATTTAAAAGAGATGTCATTGATTTTGAATTTTTTTGGTTAAATAAATATCAGCATCTACACAAAATTGTGTTTTTTTTTCTTATACATAAAGTGGGATTTTATGTATATATGAGCATTTTCAGTTTGGTTGCTATTAGGGGTGGGCGATATACCAGTAGAAATTTGTCAACCGGTACAGATTTTGGACTATTGTCTCTATCGCGGTTACACGCTCACGTCACGTTATTTTTGCTGTTTTATAGGCACTGAACGGTTATATGCTCACACTTCCATGTGTGCAAGTATCCTCGTAAACACAGTCATTTAGGTCTTAAGTGAATAGTTAAAGCAAAACAGCTGAGAAAGAAAACACATGTGTAACAGTATTTGGGATCCGGGCAGCTCTTAAAGTGACAGCAGTCTAATATTCCTGTCATTCATGTTAATCAAACAACAAAAGAAAGAAAATCTCTCACTACTCTTGACTAAATCACTTCTGTAACTTTAATAATAAGAAATATATATTAAATTTGCACAGTGAAGAATATGCAGTTATACAGTTAATTACTTTATACAAAGTACGCAGCATTTCTTATTTATTTCTTCTACTGTTCTTCTTTTTGTCCTATTGCTTGTAATCAGATTCTTATTTAATCGCTGACTGTTTGTCTTCAGTGAGCTTGAGTTGTTTTGTTTATTTGGGCTCGAATTAGTTTTTTGTGATATTGATACTGGTGACAAGAATTATGAAATTTCTATGATATCAAAATTTTTTATATCATATTATTTTATATCATAGACCTTATTCAAACTCATAACTATGTATATTAGGGCACTTGTTTAAAACCTGGTTTAATTTTACTCTATTGCACTTTAGACTGCTCTGTATTTTGGACTACTACTGTGGCACTGATTATATCGTTTGTTCCCCTATGATCAAGTTTCCTCTAGTGTAAGTCAGTTAGATAAGCATCTGCTGACTGTAATACTGTAAGAAACCCTGCACAAACTCTGTATTAATGGACGGACATCAGGGAGGAAATTATTGCATAACACATGCACCATTTTATGTCAAAGATTACTACAAAGGTTAGTAGACAAATAAACTACTATTCAAAAGTTTGGGGTCTGTACGATTTTTTTAATGGATTATAAAGAAGCCTCTTCTGCTCACCAAGGCTGCATTTTACGTGATCAAAAATAAAGTAATATTGTGAAATATTACTACAAATAACTGTTTTCTATATTATGATATTTTAAAATGTAATTTATTCCTGTGATACAAAGCTGAAATTTCAGCATCATTACACCAGTCTTCAGTGTCACATGATCCTTCAGAAATCATTCTAATATGCTGATTTGCTGCTTAAGAAACATTGCTATTATTATTATTATTATCATCATCATCATCAATATTAAAAACACTTGTTCTGCTTCATATCTTTCTATTAAAAAACAGATTTTTTTCGGGATTCTTTGATGAATATAAAGCTCAAAAGGACAATGTTTTTTTAAAACAGAAATCTTTTGTAACATTATAATTGTCTTTACTGTCATTTTTGACCATCACTGTGTTGGAATAAAAAAAACTATACAACAAAATCTCATTTCAGCTGCTGTTTGACCAGTTACTAAATACAGGACTTTTACAACCGTCACTGTAAATGTGTAAGCCATTAAACTGACGTTACATGTAATTTGTGTTGTGCTTTTTTACATTCCAGTAAACATGGAAAATATAAACACCCACTGTTTCTTTCCGCTCTTTTAACACCATGATATCTATCATTGTGAAACTCGGCTTTAACCAGACAATAGTCTGGGGGCTGTGAAAGATGGCATGCTAAATATGGATCAGATTAAATAGTTGTGTGAAAAGGTGTCCCACCTGCCAGCACATGTGAGGAGATTTCCTCTCCAAGATGAACTGGGTGAGCGGAGACGGCTCCAGCTCATATTTGTCAAAAGGCAGCTTGTCAATAACCATCGGCTCACAGTCGATACAGGAAAACCGCACCAGAGGATGGGCAGATCGTGGAGGCTAAAGAGAGAGAGAAAAAAACAGAAATCCTCTGTAATACATTCTCACAATGGGTTTTTCAAAAGATATGTCTGTTAGATGGCCAATTCATCCTGTAATCACAGCAGCAGTGGGTAATGACCCATGTGTTACAGGCACAAGCTGTTCATTCCCTGAGCAGATAATCTCACAACACTCTGACTGAAGACTAAATAAACCAAAGGAGTGTTTTACAGCAAATAAAACATTGACTTTATTTTAGGACTATGAAAAAGAGCCTTTATCTGCTCAAGTTGACATTTCTCAAGGCACCCGTGTTACCGTCTGCACCCAAGCCCATTGTGCTACTGATTCACAATTGCAGACATGACAGCGAGGATGTCAGGAACGAAATGACCTCATGTTAAGCTAGCGGTAAGTGCTAAAGCTCTGGTGAGCTGCAGCAGTCTTATTCTGCTGGCAATGGCTCTCTCACAGTGCCCACAGGCTGAGCTGAGCTGTGGCATTTGGCACGGCACCAGCTGCTGTTTCTACAGTGTACTGTTTAAGAGAGAATAGACAGTGAGGGGGTGGGAAACCTCAGGACAGTGAAGCCTTTCCTCATGTTACCACTCTTTTCAGCTCCCTTATCTTCATCCGCATTCATTAGCACTGCTTGAGCAAGATGAAAGCTAACCTTTAGTTTGCAGAGGTCATTACCTTTGGCTAATAAATTGCTCCATCCACTCGGCTCGGATGAGCCAATGTTATTACACCTATCCAAACTCCTTTTGCAATCCTAGTACTTTTCCGTTTTATTAAGGATCCTGTGAAATTTCAGCATGCAGAAAGAAACAGCTGAACGTCTGCCAGGTCCCAGAGCTCCGCAGAAAGTCCTTCTGTGCTCGCTCATTAAATATTTTAGCCAACTCCATAGTGTTTTCAGCTAGATTTAACACATTTAACTATGTTTAAAACTATATCCCACAAGTCAGTGCAAAAAATATGTGTTACATACAGTGCTATTTTAGTATTATTGATATACTATTACAGTTTTTATAGGTTTTTGGTCACACTTTATTTTAAGGTCAAATTCTCACCATTAACAAACCATTAACTACGTTTTTTGCCTCAATAAGTACAGTATTGGGTAGGATTAGGGATGTAGAATATGGTCATGCAGAATATGTGCTTTATAAGTACTGATAAACAGCCAATATGTTAATAATAAGCATGCTAATAAGCAACTAGTTAATAGTGAGAATTGTTACCAGTTTTTTTTTTTGCTCTATTATAGTTTTTATATAATACTTTACAATAAGGTTCCATTTGTCAACATTAGTTAAATATATTAGTAAACATGAACTAAGAATGAAATATACTTCTGAAGCATTTAATGATTATTAATACATTATTAAAATCCAAAGTTGTCTCTTTTAATATTATTTGATGGACCTGAGTTAACATGAACTAACAATGAACAGCTGTATTTTTAGTAACTAATGTTAATAAGGATTAATAAATACTGTAACAATGCATTGCTCGTTGTTAGTTAATGCATTAACCGATGTTAACTAATGGGACCTTACTATAAAGTGTTACTTTTTTATTCATTTTGAACTAGCTTTTATTTTTATATTTTCAGTTTTAATTTAGTTTAATTTTTTTTGTCATTTCCATGCACTTTTTTTTAGTCATTTTCATTCATTTTTGTTTTTAAAAAAATATTTCTAAATTGTTGTAATTTATTTTTATTTTAGTTTTATTTCAGTTAGTAATCTTAGTGCTTTTACTTAAAACTTTTTTCAGCAAGTTGCCTAAACAATATTTCTGGTTTTTATATCATTTAAGTTTTTCAGCAAATATTCATATTTTCTTTTATTTCAGTTTTATTTAATTAAAAAAAATGTTTTTTTTTTTAATAGTTATAGTTGATTATAACAACACTGGTCTGGACCCACTAATATAGAAACAGAAAATCATTGCTTGACTCTACACTCAAACTCTATTTTGTAGGTTATTATTTACCAAAGTGGGGGAGTTCTGGTCAGGCCAGAAGGATTCTGGGATAGGCCAGTGACCCACAGGAACGCCCGTCTTGGGGTTGGGCCGGACGTAAATGAGCTTGTGGCAGCTGTGCCAGGGCTGCGGACTGAAGGACGATAAAGGACGAGCTGGATCCACAAGACCATCTGCACAAAGAGAAGACAATATTTATGTATTAACTGTTTTCCCAATAAGCACAAAACTAACATGACATCACAGAATCAGCACTGACCTTCGCCTATCACAGGTGGATCGGGACCGCTCTTCTCAAAGTGTATTACAACTCCACTCAAAACCTTTTGGACAAGAGACTCGAGACATTGGTTCAGCATCCTTTGCGTCCTCACACAGTAAGAGCGGCCTTATAGAGAGAGAGTAAGAAAACAGAGTTAGCTGAGCTATGAGATTAACCAGCAAAACTGCATTATCAACTAAAAATAAAACAACAACTGTGCTTACGGAACCTAAGTGCATGGGAGGAAATCTTCCAAAATACAATATAACACAAGAAGCATTTTTCGAAGAAACTGAACCATACAAGCAAATATGTGGGCGGCAACAGATTACCTCCTTTCAGCAACCTAATCAGTTGATATCACTAATTATCTTAGAGTTTGGACACCCTCATGTTGTTACAAACCTGTTTGACTTCTGTGGAACATAAAAGAAAATATTCTGAAAAAAAATGTCTCATTACTTTTTGTCCATACAATGGACGTCAATGGTCATCAAAATGGTTTGGTTACCAACATTCTTCAAATTTATATTTTTTTAAAAGGGGTCATCGGATGCCCATTTTCCACAAGTTGATATGATTCTTTAGGGTCTTAATGAAAAGTCTATGACATACTTTGGTTAAAATTTCTCAATGGTAGAGTAAAAAACACCTTTTTTAACATGTCAAAATCAGCTCTGTTTTCAGCAAGCCATTCTAATCCATGTTGCTTTAAATGTTAATGAGCCCTGCTGACTCCGCCCCTCTCTTCCGTGGGGTGACGAGCAGATTGTAAACTTCAGCTGCGAAACTGGCTAACTAGCACGTTATTAGGAAAGCCGATTTGCAAAGATTCATTAAAAAAACCCTTATACTCACTGTAGAGGAAGCTGGATCACAAATGATTCGCGCGAACCGCATTAAGGCAGATCAGGATCGGCGCATTAAAAGTAATGTTAATCCTCTGCGTCTTCAGCGGCTCAGATGTCAGGAGTAAATGACCACTGCTTATATTCATTGATACATCCAACAACCAAACACCTCAATCGCTTAATCAGAGACATTCTTGTCTTCCCCTGCACCGGAGTCGACACAATGGCGGTTGGACTGTTTACAGCTCACTCAGGGCGGGTTTTAGGTAAAACGGCCTTGTCAATCAACTATCGTGGGAGCGGTCTGTACAGAACTACGTCATTCTGACAGGAATCCCAGAACAGCCTGATTTGAGAAAGGGGATTTTAAAATAGGGATTTAAAAAAAAAAACACTGGGTGGATTTGTATCATTATAGGATGGAAGTGTACACACACTTCCAACACACATTTATGTTCAATCAACTTGTAAAGTGAATTTTGAATCCAATGACCCCTTTAAAGTTCCACAACATTAATGACAACATTTTCATTTGTGGGTGAACTATTTATTTAAGAGTGAGAGATCATGAGTCTGACTTAAAAAAATGTTAAACAAAGCGATCAAAATTGCATTTTACTTCATGACTTCACTGGAACAAAGAGCGTTTGTATGTGAAAGCTGTGCTGAAGAGCAATCACATAATCACAGATTTGTAAGGAGGTTGACAGATTAACTGCAGATTTTTATAGGGGCTCAGATGAAAAACAGGACTGAAGCTCCCCTAAATAGAGTCTAGCAACACTTTTATCTAAAGGACAGTTTTGTAGAATCCAGGCCTCATAAATTGAACTTTAAACGAGGGAAGGCTTATTTGATAAATATTTTAACCTGCATTTTAAAATGCAATTGATTGGCTGTACCTCCAGTGACCTCACACATCTGGGTGATAGCAGACTCATCAGTGGGCACGCTGCCCAGCTGCTCGC
This sequence comes from Tor tambroides, assembly GCA_021397915.2. Taxonomy (NCBI): domain Eukaryota; kingdom Metazoa; phylum Chordata; class Actinopteri; order Cypriniformes; family Cyprinidae; genus Tor; species Tor tambroides. Next base: position 17,758 of record JAFVLL020015446.1, read on the forward strand.
TGTCGGGCACGGCCACTCCTGGCTGCCGCAGAACCAGGGCGAAGAGTCGCTGGTCCCAGCGGAACGGCTCCTTAGTCAGCTCACTACCCGGCAAAGGAGAATTCAGCGGCAGGTGTAGCTGAGGGAGGAAGAGAAAACAAGAAGTGAGATGCCACTGGGGTTTATAAGAAAGACACACTGCCTGCAGTACGTAACATTATGTGTCAGGACAGGTTGATCAAAAAATGTTGGCATGTTGGTACAGAGTTTTTGTCCCTCACCTCCTCAGCCACCCCAGAGCTGTGTGTCAATTTGTTTCCATCTGTGATGGTAATAATGACCGATGGCTCCAGAAAGAACGGGTTCCGACCCTAGAAGAGAGGAGAGCATTTCTTAAAAAATCCAAAGCTCAAAGAAATAGTTTAGATAAACCATAAACTGTTAAAATGTTTGTACTCTGATTTGAAACAGCTATCTTTCTTTTCATGCATTTTTCGAGCTACTTGTCCTATTGTGGTTGTGGAGATGCTAGAGCAAAAACAGTAACATTGTGAAACATTATTACAATTTAAAATAACTATTTTCTATTTGAGTGTTATTCAGTGTAAATGTGTATTTTATTCCTGTGATGGCAAAACTGAATTTTCAGCAGCCATAACTTTAGTCTCAGAAACCTTCTAATGCACTGATTTAGAAACAAGAAACAGTTCTTATTATTATCGATGACATTTAATCATTCATTTCTTTTTCAAGATTCTTTGATGAATAAAACTTCAAAAGAACTATTTATTTGAAATAGAATTTCTTGTAACATTATAAATGTCACATTTGCTCAGTTTAATGCATCCTTGCTGAATAAAAGTATTAATTTCTCAAATATATATATACACATATATATACATATATATATGTTGAACCAAAATGTTGAACAGTGGTGTAAGTGAAACGCTGAAAAATATGACATGGAAAATTTGTATCACAACTTGATCTTTGTTCAAAATGTTTCAAAATCCTAAACCTTTCTTTTTGTTCCCATTTTTTTTTTTTAAATCTCCCAGATTTTCAGTGTGGTTTTCAATGTTAACTGCAAGTACATACATAAGTGTCAACCGAATTCCTACACAGCTGAGAAAAAAATGACATAGCAACATTTAACCTGACAGATGTTGTTAATTGTACAGTAAATTTGTACAGTGAGTGAACAGGAGATGCATTCTCTCTGTCCATACTGCAGGGGTCAGCACTCAGTTACTCACCCTCATGCATGCAGACTGAGCATGTGGATAAGCACACTGCCTCAGGGTTATCTCAGACTGCATGTCTCCTATTTTAGGTAATCCAGCATGGTCTTAATGTGTGTATGTAAAGTATCTGAATATTCTGAATTACAGATAATCCAATTAAACGTTGCTCTGTTTGATGTTGTGGAAGAAACAACACAAATCACAGTAAATTAAGCTGATACCCGTGTGCTCTTGCGAAATACTGTTTCATAAGACGAAAAACCCCACAAAATTGGCTCTGTAATCTCTGCGTCTTGCTACATCCATTCCTCCTCCCGAGTTAAGAGGACCCCCTGTCACTACTGATGAAAGCATCTCCACTACAAAGCCTCGCTGAATGGATGGTGCTGCTTGAAGCACTGGTCAGCATCAGGTTTAAAGCTTTGGACTAAAGAATATTTTCCCATATGTTAACTGGGTCACTCTCATACCTTCTGGCACACTTTAGATGTGCTGTGAAATGGTTAATTTTAAGTAATGGCTTCTTTCCAGCTACTTTCCCATGAAGGAACATGTTGATACACACTGGGTTTTCTGCAAATATATATTTACGTTACATAAATATATAAAACGTGTTTGTTTTCTTTAAAGGAGTAGTTCACTTTCAGAATGAAAGAAATACTATGGAAGTCAATGGTGCTCATCAACTGTTCAGACCCCAACATTTTTCAAAATATCTTCTTTTGTGATCAACGGAAGAAAGAAACGTATACAGGTTTGGAACAAGTTGGGGGTGAATAAAAGATGACAGAATTTTCATTCTGAAAGTGAACTACTCCTTTAAGGACAAAACATTCAAGGCTGGATGGAAGGTAAAATTTGTTAAAATACTGATTGACCTGAAAATCGGGCAGATGTGTTTATCTCAATGTGTACTCTTGTTATGTAAGGAGATGTTTCTTATTATACTGCATATTATACTGGTATTATACTGAGTAAAGAATGCTGAAGGGAGATATTATTACCTGACCATAGTTGTCGATGCCAGAGACTAGTCTGTTGAGATTGAGCAGGTCAAAGGCGGCGCGGAGAGCGTGACCCAGTGTAGTCGGTCCAGATGCCTGCAGGTTCTTCAGCTCGCTCATGAATGTGGCATGATTCTCTTTCCAACCCGCCTACCATATACAGGAAACACACACAGATGATGTGAAAACCAGCTCCATATAACCTCGGCAACACAAAACATTCAGACAGTGACATTTACACAGTGAACCCAAAATGTACACTAACATTCAAAAGTCTTGTAAGATTTTTTTAATGTTTATGAAAAAAGTCTCATATGCACACAGATCATTTATTTGAGCAAAAGTACAGTAAAAACGTGATGTTCCAGCAGCCATTACTCCAGTCTTCAGTCCATTCACATATTTAAAAGTGTCTCCAAACACCTTTAAGGCCTCTGTATGTATTATTAAAAACATGACCAAATCTTATGCAAACTATTACATAACAAACAGAAGCTTCCCTCGAATCCCTCCTAGTATATGCCAATCACCTGTAGCTTTTCTTACTCTTTCACCTATAGCGAGATCAAGCACTTTACTATTACAGCATTTTGTGTAATTCACACGTTAAGCACAACAACACTACCTAAATGTCAGGTGAGAGAGAGAGCCAAGTAGGTGAAAGTAAAGTCAGACAATAAAGACCCAAAATGACCACAGGACAAAGCATCTGAATGAGCATGTATGATTGTGTACCACTTATACTTGCACGTGTATATAGCGGGCAGCCTGGTAAGAAGCAACACAGATCCGCTACATAAGGCTTGACTCGTTTTACTATCTTTAAAAGACATGTGGTTAGTGTGTGTCTGTCCCTGACCCACATTACCCCTCCCAGCAGAAGAATACAGTAATTACTTTACTGCTCACTCAAAACAAACACAAAAAAATCAACAGTATAATGAGTTCAGATGCTGAGAAAAGAACCGAGGTTAATAGATCACTAAATCTGCTTTTACAAAATGATTCCTGCTCCACATGAAATTTACTCAGCGTGAATAAATCAACACATTACATAAACATGCATACATTGTAAATCCCCACAAGGGAGAGAAGACTTAACAGGTCAGATCCCAAGGTGGTTGAGCTTCACATGTGTGTGGGTAGATTTATGTGTATTGGGAAGAACAAAGCAGGCAGAGATTTGTCCTGACAGTGTACATCTCTATCCATGTATGGAACAAAAAAAGAAACCATTCAAGCGGTAGCTCTTCTAACTGGCACTCAATAATTCAAGCAACAGAGTAATTCTATTTTTTTTCCCATCCGTCTTTCTTTCCCTCCGCATTAACAATTTATTGACTCTGAAGAAGTGTGACTGCAATCAGACTCTCCTTTAATCACACATTTGTCCAGTGAGGCAGAAGAAGATGGGAGAGAATAAGGAATGTGAACACTGAATAAGCCAGGAAAAAGGATAATACCCTAACTGGAGCTTTGACAGAGGAAATGTAAACTCAAACCTTTCTTTAAAGAATGAAAACCCAACGGCAATCCAACAGGGGAAAGAACAAACATTGCAATCCACATACGGGTTAATGTCACGAAAGCATATCCAGACCATATTTTACTCCAAAAGTAAAATTACTTTCAGTCTTTTTACTTCGTGATATTATTTTTGATTTTCTCATTACTGTAACGTACTAGATATTGCACTTCAGAAATTTTTATATTTGGATGTTTATTTATTTTCAGTGTGATTCTCTTTTTTTTTTTACTGTAATACAGTATTTTTTTTATTTGGATTGCACAAATTGAAGGCAGTACAGCAAACACTACAATGATGTATAAATACTTTACAATTTAAATAATATTGTTACATATCAACATCATATTTCACCCCAAAACCAAAAGGGAAAACAGAATAAATTCATATTTTAAATAAAGAAAATTAAGACTAATTAGTCTATTATTTACTTATTTATGTACCAGATGTTTTCCTTATAAGTGATTGTCATTAGATTTTCATTACACATGCATAAATAAAGGCAGTTCAGCAAATGCTACCCTGATGTATAACTGATTTACAATATAGGTAATACATTATTTTTTATGCATTACAGTAATACAATGTGCTTAATTGTCATGAAAATAACACCACAACGCAAAAGAAGTGGTCACAAAAATCCCAATGGTCTCTATTTTGCTTTAGGCGAATGTATCATTTCTAATTTTTTTTGCTTTTGATTTTGAGGTGCAATATGAACCGGGTATCATCTTGACAGATTCGACCATATATGTCCCCCCAGAGCAGAATGGAGAAAGCGATAATGTTAGATAATCATAAAGCTGTTGTTTAGTTACAGAGAGATCATATAATGCATTTTCTTTTTTTCTGTTTTTCAGAATTAGCGTACCATAAAACCTGGCTCTGTATTTCCTTGCCAAATGCAGGACAGGTGGCAAGACAAATGAGCAGTTTTACATAAACTGACAGATAAGGACTTGTTCCCTGTTAAGCTACTGTTCTGAGGAAAGCGGCAGTCATATAAAAACAGCTCTTGTGACTGCAGGAGGAATCATCACAGCAGAAAGGGCGTGTGACGACCCGGGGAGGATTCACACGGGTTAAGCGACTGCCCTTATGGCCTGAGTATAATTCCAGGATCAGGTTGCCTTGTCCCAGGTTTTAATCTCTACTACCGCCTAAAGGTTCAGCTGATCACAGATAACCATTGAGCTCAGTTACATATATCCACCCAGTTTTGCAGGAGGGACACGTCTGTGGTCTGCAGGGTGGTGCTTGTCATGTGTGATGATAAAGGCCAGGCAGGAACTAAAGTTGTCATTCTAATGGAATGAGAGCTGGTTAACCAGCTAAAGCACTGATCAGAGGGACCATCATGCTCATGACAAATAGATCTCCATTTTGACTCTGAGTGAGTTGTGAAAAATGGTGATCATCTTTTGTCAGCTACTTGTATAGAGCCAAAGAAAGGCAGACAGTATATGTTCCCGATATGTTGCGAATGAGGTTTAAGGAGGAGGAGCAACATTGTGGATTTCTGAAGAAATATTTGGCCTGTCTATCTGTCATGAAGAAAGGACCTCAGCCACTCCCCTTTCATAAGATTCAGAGCAAGATAAAGCATGAGGCAGTCTACAGGATAAACAGAAGGCCACTGGATTCACAGCTGAGATATTCCTGGGCTGCACCAAAATATTTTATGCATGCATGTATTATAATGCATGTAAATGTACAGTGACTCTAAAGCTATTTGGACACTTCATTGCCTTACCTAATAAAATATCAAGTGGGTTCTACAAACTAATGATGCTTCTCCAAAGTTACTTGATTTTTCTTACTCATTTTTGCATTTACTTTCAAGCAACTGGTCCCAATGTCATTTTAATAGATTTATGATATTTTGTTATGAAACGCAATGACATTCATAAAGTGTCTAAATGTTAGATGGGGTAATGTAAAAATGTAGAAAGTATAATGTAATATGGAGGGGTTTGCACTTTTTGCATTGTTTTCCAGAGTCTCATGGCGTAAACCACAAACGCAGTTACACGAATTTTTCTTTTCTCCTTCATTAACCAACAACAGAAACAACACAGTGTTTACGACAAAACAAATTCATTTCCATCTCTAACCTTTCACTTCAATGATAAGTAATCTCAGCAGTAATCGATTAAGAAAATTGCAAAGGGCAAAAACTGTGCCAACTTCAGAAAACAGGCAAGACTAAGAATAATGTTCTGCTTGGCCGGGGCTCAGACAACAAGAGAGGCACACAAACAGGAAAAGAGAGCTTTGTGAGGACTGGAGGCTCACTGGAACTCTTCACTGTTTAGCTGCTGAAAATCTCATGAATAATTGACGGGAAATAAAAAAGGGACTCTGTCAGATACAGAGGCCAGATTCTTGCTAGGCTGGTATTTGCCCAATGTATTCTAGTCGAGAACTGGGTTAGCCTGGTCGCTAATTCTGAAGAG
>JAFVLL020015447.1:0-25643 GCA_021397915.2 Tor tambroides
GCGTGTGTCTTTATATATACAAAATAAATATATACAGAAGACACACATATATTGTGTAAACAAAAACTTTTATTTTGGATGCGATTAATCGCGATGAATCGTTTGACAGCCCTAATATATATATATATACAAAAATTTTGTTAATTAGGAAATATTGCACCACACAACACAGGGGATCTTTAGCCATAAAAGATGCTCTCTGAGCATTACACAAACAAGTGGACCTATGTAGAATGATAATATACCATAAAACAGTTTTGAAAACACTAGTAAAGGTGATCATTATTAATTGAGCAGTTTAACAACAATGCTTTTGCAAAATTGCTTGGCATCCACTTGTGTATTTGAAGTTCACTGAATGATGCTAAAATACCTGAATACCTGAATGTTGCTAAAATATTGTCAGATAATAACTTATATGTACATGTTGTTCATATATTGGCCTTTTAAGTTTCGCTTTGTAGTTTAAGCTTATAAGGTACTTATAAAATGTAAATGTAACAAATGTATAAAAAGTGGCAGAGAATATAGTAATAAAATGGATTAAATAAAAATAGAGCATATAAAGATATGTGAGACTGATGTATGCATATGGAGCAGGTGCACAGAGAGTAAAGCATGATTTATAAATGCCTGAGATACAACAATAACTTTTGTGTAAAAAATGTTTAATAAAATGTAGTGTAATAAACAAAGCAAACATAGTAGAACATATCAAACACTACAAAAGCATTTCTTCTTTTCTCATCTTTCTGTTTTTTCTCCATCAGTTTTTCAGAGGGGATAGTCACGCCAGAGACTGAAATGGAGAAAGAAAGTGAGCGTTATAGTAACTGGCTTCAGCTGGTTTTTGATTGTGTCTGTATGAGTAAAAAGGAGGAGAGAGAATATGTGAGTGCATGTTAGTAATACCTCTGTGTGTACTCCAGGTCAGTGCTCTCCTTCAGTAAAATGTCTTTAATCTCCTGCGGGGGATTCAGCCCATGCAGTGCTGCCCTCTCCCATCTCTGCAGTCGACTGATCCCTAACACACACACACACACACACTATTATTATTATATTATTTTTATCATGAAAAGAATTCAAGACCTCAAAGTGATACAGATGCTAATTTTCAGTTTCATTACTTTACACACTACAGAAACTATATAAAATTACAGACACAAACATGCACAAAGAGAGTGGTTAATAAAATTAATGATGCACCTGTGCATGGTCCGAATTTCCAGTCCAGATCAAATTTCTTCAGTTCTTGTAGATCTTTTTCTCTTTCACTCAGTTGTGGGGGCTCAGGCTCTGATAAGTTATAGCATTGTTATAAATGCTGCTGCATCACTGGTGTATTTGCATTGCATTTGCACAGTTTAAGAATATGATGACATATTGCAGATCTTTCACTGAAATATGCACATACATAAACAGAAACAAACTTCCTGTCTCACCTGCTATTGGCGGTGAAGGAGACTTGTCTCTCTTGCCCCCTCTCCTTGCCTTCTTTACAACCTTGAAGGTGTCGGTTATGAGACCACGCTTGGGTGTCATATCTAAAATTAAAAGATAGTGAGTAATACTTTATTTATTTATTTATTTTCCATTATTAGTTCATGTTCACTAATGTAGTTAACTTAAGTCATACAGGTTTCCAACATGAAGATAAGTCAATGACTCTTCATCATTCATCTTCAGCTCATTCATTAAGTATGTGGTAAATGCATAATGTTATTTTATAAACAACACTCGTGTTTTATTCATTTTCGCAGAAGCGCACAGTGAAGTAAATCTTTGGTCAAAGAGGCTACTTCCAAACATTATACAAAGGAGCTCACGTATGTAACAATACAAACAATTCATTTTTGTGTAGAGTGCAAAATAAATTGTATTAAAATGACCAGTAAAGGCAAACTTTATTTATCGATCGATCGAAAAACACTGCTTCCGACTGGACTAAAGCTTTTGCAAAATTGCACGTGCATACACTTAACGTTACATATGAAATTCACGACATACCGAAATGCTGCTAGAATGTTGTCGGACGATAAATTATTTGACAATGTTGACAGCAGTCTTCATCAATAAAGCCTTTAACTTTCGCTTTGTAGTTCGATCGTTTACAAAACAGACATTCAATAGGAAGGGCGGGGCTACGCACAGAGCGTGATGGCGTCGTGACGAACGCGTTACAATAAGCGCTGCGCTGCGCAAATCTACGCACAAGGGACTCGGCCTTGATCCTCTCGCCGAATAACAGTAATACTGATTCAAATATCTCACATATTTCATTTTCTATGCAATAAAAATGTTCGAAATAAACTAGCTAGTCCTGTTAGAAATTTACTGTCAATTTAAAATGTGTCGTCCGTCACAAAAACAGAAAAACACTAGCCGCTATTGGATGCCCGAATATGGTAGCTTTGCTAGCTCCATTTATTTGTTTAGATTTAGAAAACCAAGTGCCTCTTCAAGATATTTAGATTCGAAAAGTCTTATTTTTAGCACAAAGCTAAATGACATCTAAATCAACCTGCAAAAAGTGTGCTGTTACAATGTCACTTAGGAGATTTCTTTTAGAAGACCACACTCTTGAAATGTTACCGAATTCATAATGCCACATGCAGAGCAAAAAAAAAATAAAAAATCTATATGAATACTGTAAGATGTATATTTATGATTTTACCTCTGCTGTCGCAGTTTTTGAACGTCACAGGCCCACTCTGTCTAAGCTGGAGTGGCTGACATGAATGACACTCTGGAATTCAATGAAATTTATCAGGAGGTCAAGGGCTCCTGGGTGAGTAGATGCTGCAACAGTCTGGTGTCTAATCTGAGAATTAGAATTATTCTAGAAAATGTCTGACTGATCTCTCTCTACAGAATGATGGGCGTCTTCGCTTCAGTAAGCAGACAGTGGTGTATAAAAACAGTAAGACTGGGAAGGTAGACAGCATTCCGGTGCCTGAACTCACTCAAGCCCAGTGGAGGAGAGTCTGTCTGGGTCATGGCATCAAACTGTGGACCAGCACTGGAAACATCTACAAATATGATGGCTTCAAAGACACTGTGAGTCTGAGATACAAATATATTAAATAAAAATAGATCAATTTGCTCCACCCTCCACTGTTTCGTTCCATTTCTTAAATTTTCCTCTTTCTCTTTATGCACAGGACATTGAGAAGATCTCAGAGTACTTCAAAGCCAACTACAAAGTGGAGCTGGTTGAGAAAGATATGTGTGTGAAGGGCTGGAATTGGGGCACTGCTAAATTTAATGGTCAGTGCGTTCCTGATGCAACACCATTTCTGAGATATGTACAGTATAATAGTGACCTTAATTAATAAAGTTTCTATGGTCTGTAGGATGAATGGTACAATATTATTATATTATATTAACTTTTACAGTATTAGGCTTTTGACACTGTATAAGATGTTCTAGAAATAATTAGTGGTTGACTGATTTATCACCATATGATATACATATTTGCTGATATTTGGCATTTTTTCTTTTTGGCCGATAAGTGTCGCCTAAGAAAGACACTCTGGAGTGCTCATTCTTCATTAATTTACTCTGTTTAACAGTTCTTAAGTGAACTAAATTATTAGTAATAATAGAAAGGCAAACACTATAATACTTCCTCATATACCAACTTTAAATCCTTGATTTCAAACTGCTGTGCTGTGTCATATTTACTGTATAAAAATATTCCCAGTGCACACAGACTTATGTTCAGTGATTTATGTATTTATGAAATATACTATAATAGGATTACAGAATCAAGCATAGCTAAGAATAAATCTTTTTATTTTACAGGTTTAATTTTTTTTTTTATCAATTTCATATTTTCATATTGATTAATTTCCAAATTATTTCTTTCAAATTTAGTAAACATTATGTGGTCCCACTTTATAATAGGTGGCCTTAACTACTATGTACTAACATCAAAAAATGAGTACAATGTACTTATTGTGTTCATATTGTATGGCAAAACACTTGTGCTTCTATTCAGGTGGGATATGGGTAAGGTTAGGGACAGGTTTGGTGGTATGGGTAGGTATAAGGGTGGGTTAAGGTGTAAGGGATGGTCAACAGTGTAATTATAAATGTAACTACAGAAATTAACTACAGATGTAATTACATGCAGGTATTTTTTTTTTTAAATATAAGTACAATATAAAAACATGTATGCACACAATAAGTGCACTGTATCAAATAATTAATTTAAATGTAAGTACACAGTAGTTAAGGCCACCTAATATAAAGTGGAACCATCAAAAGCATATGTTGGTCAACCACTAGAATAAATCAATAATGAAAATAATAGAAGACTGTTAATAACTAATCAGCTTTGCATTTTAATAAACAGCTTTCACTGCGATATCCAAGTAGTAAACATTTTTCCCTTCTGTGGCTTTCCAGGGCCGTTGCTTTCATTTGAGGTGAATGACAGTCCTGCGTTTGAGATTCCGCTCGCCAGTGTATCCCAGTGTGCGACGGGAAAGAATGAGGTCACTGTGGAGTTTCATCAGAATGATGACACAGAGGTGTCCCTCATGGAGGTGCGCTTCTACGTCCCACCCACCACAGGAGACGAGGGTTCAGACCCTGTGGAGGTAAGTGTGCGTGCTTGTGTGTGTGCCACTACCTAACAGTGACCAACAGATGGCATAGTTTACAAAGTAATAATCAGAACATACTTATAAAGCAGGTGTTTTCAGTCTTTTACATGACACTAAATATCATCATCCTTATGCGAGGGACACCCATCCTAAAATTATGCTATACATTTTCAAGTAAAATTTCTGATTTTAAAAATTCATATTATAAATGTGTAAAATATTATTTAGAAAATATATATTTTTTTATATTTCTTTTTATAGTACTGTACTGTTTTCTATCCTAATTTTTCATTGTAATATTATTTTAGTTATTTTAATTAATTTTTTTATTTGCATGTTCAGTTTAATCTTATTTTTTAATTTATTTTTAAAAATGTTACACAGTTTTTCAATAAACAATTTGCACAGACCCCAGTTCGAGCCCTAAAGTAATATCTTTGCATTCGTAAAGCCCACTTAAACTGAAAAATAATGAGGTCACAGTACTCTTTTCTGCTGTTTTAGGCATTTGCTCAGAACATTCTGTCAAAGGCAGATGTCATCCAGGCTACAGGAGATGCTGTGTGTATCTTCAGAGAGTTACAGTGCCTCACGCCTAGGGGCAGGTGTATATACATACACATAACCTCATATCTTTTTGTTTTCGTATTAAAATATTATGTGAACTAGCAAAGTTTAATGGTTTTTGCTCTCTGTAGGTACGATATCCGTATTTATCCAACATTCCTCCATCTGCATGGTAAGACATTTGACTACAAGATCCCATACACCACAGTGCTCCGCCTTTTCCTGTTGCCTCATAAGGACCAGCGGCAGATGTTCTTTGTGGTGAGTGCAGGATCATAGTTTGTTGAACAATCTCTGCTTTCTGTCTGGATCCATCTTTAGGGCTAGTATTTTGCTGTGTACTAAATTTGAGAATTGTGCTGATATAAGACTCTGTGTTAGTGTTAATAGCTGCAACCTCCTGTCTGTTTCAGATCAGTCTGGATCCGCCCATTAAACAAGGTCAAACCCGCTATCATTTTCTCATTCTTCTGTTTTCCAAGGAAGAGGATATCAACCTCACTCTCAACATGAACGAGTGAGTGGGAGCGAGAGCGAGAGAGACAGAGAATGAGGGGCACTGAAGGATGTCAGAAATAAACTCTTTACATTTGCTGCCAAGACTAAAAGTAGAAAAGAAGCTTTCTTTCATTTCAACAAAGTTGATGAAACTAATTTAGAGCAAGAAGTCTTTTAGCAGATGCATTTATCCTAAGCAACTTACAGTACACTTATTACAGGGACAATCACCTTGGAGCAACCTGGGATTAAAGGAATATGTCACTCAAAATTATGCCATCATTTACACTCATTCTTCAAAGTGTGTTGCCATCCAGCAATGCCGTTTTTCTCTCTTATGTTCTGCAGGGATGAGGTGGAGAGACGTTTTGAGGGGAAACTTCATAAAAACATGTCTGGCTCTCTCTATGAGATGGTCAGCAGAGTCATGAAGGCCCTGGTCAACAGGAAGATCACAGTGCCTGGAAATTTCCAAGGGTAAAACATATATACATTGTAAAAATGTTTAAGTGAAAGAAAATTAGATTTAAAAAAAAAACAACAACTGCAAAAAATGTTTTATAAGTTAAAAGTATAAATTACTTCAAATTATTTTAAACAAAACAATATATACCTACTTTTACATATTGTTAATATTATGTTTTTAAACATTAAAGAGTATAAAAATACATAAAAATAATACAATATACACCAAAATGTCTGATACAATGCCATTGCAGCAAATCTTCCTGATTTATTTTTTAACAGTAATTTGAACAAAAGATTCAGATACACTGCTGTTCAAAAGTTTGAGGTCAGTTATATTCAATATTTCAGTTTCTGAAAGTCTCTTATGCTCAACAAGGCTGCATTTATTTGATCAAAAATACATGAATATATTGTATATATTATTATTTGAATATATTTTTAAAATGTCATTTATTCCAGTAATGGCAAAGCTGAATTTCAGCATCATTACTCCAGTCTTCGGTGTCACATGATCCTTCAGATATCAGTCTAATATGCTGATTTGGAGCTCAAGAAACATTTTTCATTATTATCAATGTTGAAAAAGTTGTGCTGCTTAATATGTTTGTTGAAACCATGATACACGTTTTCCAGGATTGTTTGATGAATAGAAAGGCATCATTTATTTGAAATAGATTTTTTTTATAACAACATAAATGTCATTGCTGTCACATTTGAGCAATTTAATGCATCCTTGCTGCATAACAGCATGAATGTCTTTAAAAAAGCTTCAGACATTAGTGTATATTCTGGCATTATGTAGTAGAACAAACAGTGATGTCAGTATTTTTGTGAAAACTGTCTTTTTCTCATCTTCTCTTCTCTATAGTCACTCAGGTGCTCAGTGTATAACATGTTCATATAAGGCCAGTTCAGGGCTGTTGTATCCTCTGGAAAGAGGTTTCATCTACGTGCACAAGCCCCCAGTGCACCTGCGCTTTGAGGAGATCGCCTGCGTGAACTTTGCTCGTGGAACCACCACCACCCGCTCTTTTGATTTCGAGATCGAGACCAAGCAGGGAACTCAATACACCTTCAGCAGCATCGAGAGGTACCCATGAGCCCAATGTTATTCTTGTCCACTTGTCGAGAGCAAAAGCATTGTGGGAACTAGACCACACCAGTAATGAAAAGGCCAGTGTCCATATCCTCTCTAAGGCACTTCCTGCCATTATGTCCCTGAGCACTTACCCCCATCTGCCATAGAAGTTCTGTGATGCCTCTTTGTGGTGGTTTTATTTGTTATTCTGGAGTAAAAGTGCCCCTCTCTTTTAATGACCTGACCCCTTCTACATTAGATGTTAAGGGGAAAAAATCAAAGCTACTTTATGCACATTAAAGTATTTTCAGTTTAACACACATTATGACTGAATCAATACACCAAGGCATCAGTTAATCACATCACACTAATGTGTGAGAAATAAAACTTTCTGCAAAACTAAAAGAGATAGTTACCCAAAAATTCATTTTCATTATTTATTCTCATGTAATTCCAATCCTGTATGACTTTCTATTTTTGTCCATTTTGTCCAAACAAAATTGGACCCCACTGACGTCCATTGTGTAGACAAAAAAAACACTTAACACAATATTTTGTGCTCCACTGAAGAAAGTAAGTTATTCAGGTTTGGAAAGACATGAGGGTGTGTAAGCGATGACAGAAAGGTCATTTTTGAGCAAACTTTAACAACACTTTTGCACTATATTCTGGTATGTTATTTTTGTAAAAATGCTACACACAACTATCATTGTTCTTGTACATTTCTCATTGTAATCATACTGTGTTTCATATCTAATGAGCTACTATATAAAAACATATCTCACTAAAATATTCAAAATTTCCCCATACCAAGGGAATTAAAAAATTGAATAGGTCCACACCACAGCTATAATGATAACAACACAGAGGAATGATATTGATTAAATCACTTTCTGAACTATTTTTTCCCAGCTGATGAACGAAAACATTGACAGCCAATCATAATCCACCTAACTTTATAGAGCTCAAGCATTTAAGATGACAAAACCACAGCAAACACTTTTAATAAACAGAAATTTATCATCCATTGGTGCGGATGCTAATATACTGTGGTTATCGTTGTTGATGTGAACAGGTTTTAAAGGGATAGTTCACACAAAAATAGAAATTCTGTCATTAATTACTCACCCTCATGTCGTTCCAAACCCGTAAGACCTTTGTTCATCTTCAGAACACAAATTAAGATATTAGATAAGCTCTAGGATTTCATCAAAAATGTCTTAATTTGTGTTCCGAAGATGAATGAAGGTCTTACAGGTTTGGAATGACGTGAGGGTAATTAATGACAGAATTTTCATTTTTGAGTGAACTATCCTTTTAACTCACTAAAAGAGTCTTTATCTTCTGTTTGTTCTATATGTTTTATCTGCCTCTACTTTCCGTTTCTAGGGAGGAATATGGGAAGCTCTTTGACTTTGTCAATGCTAAGAAGTTAAGCATCAAGAACAGAGGCTTCAAAGAGGTACGTCTACATCCCTTATTGCTTCCTATCAAGCAGTACATAATATTCATCCACTTAGACATGTCCATAGACCCCCTCACACAGTGGACGGACACTTACTCTACTCTTTGTGTTTGTGGTGTATGTCTGTATTGTGTTCATGTAGAAAAAGGTTGGTATTGCCCTACAGTTTGGTCTGGTGTCGGTGCTCCTATAACTTGCTTGCATGGTGTTTGTTTGCGTGTCTCAATCACAACCCGAGTGTCAAATGTGTTCTTTCTTATCTTTGATGGCTTAAAGCAGATGTCTCATTCACCAAAAGGTGGAAAGGCTCACTGCTGGTTATGATTTGACCAGCTTAATTCTGTGTTCAGATCACACAGACTTTCATTAGGACCACAACAGTATTTTGTCTGAAATCCGAATATAATTTTGTGGTCACTTTACAAGAAAACCTTTTGTATGCTAGATAATTCTGTGTGCTATGAAGACAGCATTGCTCAAGGGAGTGCTTCTGAATGAGTTAACACTGATTGCTTATATGAATGTGTGTGTGTGAGAGAGAAAGGCTGGCGAGTATGAGAACATGAGTGAGTTTGAAATCTCTTGCTTGGAGAGGGCTTTCCTGTGTCTGCTTTGTTACAAATACTAACTTTGCAATGACATGGTGATATTGTATTGATATCATTTTAATTTCCACTCTGTCAGGGTATGAAAGGTAATGATGACATGTACAGTGACTCAGACGATGACCAGCACGATGCGTACCTGGAGCGCATGAAAGAAGAGGGCAAGATTCGCGAGGAGGCCAATGACAGTGATGACTCAGATGGCGAGAGTGGTGAGTGGCAGCTCTTTGAGCAAGTTAAATATGATTTTGTCTTTAGATGACAGGTGTAGAGACAATAAACTGGTAGAAAATTCTCAATCTGTAGAGATTTTAGATTACTGTCTATATCTCAGTTGCATTCAAGTCATTTTATAATGCTGCACCGTCACATAAGTTGTGTTTTTAGGCCTGGCCATTTTAAACACAATAAGTGTATAAAATGGTGCAATAAGACGCAAAAGAAACTCAAATAGGTACTATTTATTCTATTATTTCACTATTTCAATTGTGTCTTTGTACTGTTACATTGATTTACCCTATTGCTTGTAATGTAGTTTTTTTTTCTTATTTCATTTATGACTATTTACTATTCTTCTATAAGCTTGAAATTTTTTCTTATGTTAATTAGACTAGTATTGTTTTTTGCTGTGAAATCAAAATTGGTATCGAGAATTGTAAAATGATATCTAAAATGTTGGTATCATAGCAATCTTATTTACAGCAAACAGCTGTATTGTGAAGATATGTATTGTTATTGTGAAATAAAATTACTCATATTGTGACACAAAATTTTGGCCATATTGCCCACCCCTAGGTGCAGGTGTTTAGATGTCATAAATGATAACTGATAGGAATATGTTTTGTGTGAAACATTAACATTTGACTTTTATTTTTTTAGATGAGTCTTTTAATCCTGGAGAAGAAGATGATGAAATAGCAGAGGAGTAAGAGGCTTTGTGTTGATATGGCACAGTTTTAGCAAAGGCAAACGTTATTATTACTGTTTATTACTCATACCTGAACAAACTCCTAAATGTAAGTATTACATAAGTAAACTTTGGTGTATAGTTCATGCTGCATCCGGTAATACCTCTTGATACCTCAAATCACATGGCTTGTTGAGGAGACACTTGCGATTTTTGCTTGGCAAACGTTATAAACTGGCAAAAAAACATCTATAAAACCACCCAGAATACCCTCTCAATTACATCTGATACCAAAAACCACTTAGAGCACCTTAATGTTGAAGCAGCAAGCACGCTTACACTTTCTTCAGAAAATGAACAAACTCTAGTTCAAACTCTTATTTAATGGTAGGGGTGCTAAATAAGTCATATTTGTGTGTCAGGTATGACAGTAAGGCCTCTGCTAGTGAAAGCAGTGCTGATGATGGGGACAGTGATGGCGATCGGAAGAAGAAACCAGCCAAGAAAGCTAAATTTGTAAAAGAAAGAAAACCACGAAAGAAAGAGGTGAGAAAAAAGAAGAGGGAAGGATAAAACATGTGGGTGGCAGAGTTTGTACACTGGTTATTTACATTTATTTCAAGTAATGCTACTGAATGGCAGTTTTTTTACTCTGTATGTTTGTTTTTTTTTACTTTTTAAATTTAGTGCTACTTTGTGTGTTTTTGCGTGTAGAAAAAGGCAAAGGACAGCAGTGCCCCCAAGAGGCCAATGAGTGCCTACATGCTCTGGCTGAACTCTAGCAGAGACCGCATTAAATCAGAGAACCCAGGCATCTCTGTCACAGAAATCTCCAAAAAGGCTGGAGAAATGTGGAAACAAATTAGCAAAGAGAAGAAAGAGGTGACATACACTCTCTACCACTGGCACATTCACTGGACTTTCCACACTGTTAATATTTCAGATTGTTCTAACTGTCTTGTTTCTCCTTCAGTCTCACTTTGAACTTGAACTGATATCTCGTTTTTTCACCAGGAGTGGGAAGCAAAAGCAGAGGAAGCAAAGAAAGAGTATGATCGAGCGATGAGAGCGTACAAGGAGAGTGGAGGGGGCTCCTCAGGCAGCACAAAAAAGTACTCAAAATATTCACAACTTTGCCCTGTGCCTCAATTTGAATGGACAATTCATTTACTCACCATCATATTGTTCCAAAATATGATCTTAGCATTAAGTAACCGGCTATTTCTCACTGTTTTCCCCACATTTCATTCCTTAAGGGAGAGGAAGAAGAAAGGAGGGAAGAATGAAGAAAAGAGGAAAAGGAAATCAGGTGGTAGTAGGGAAAAAGAGAAGGAGCGAGCTACAGGCAACGACAGCTTTAAGAGTCGAGAGTTCATATCCAGTGAGGAGAGCTCATCAGAGTCAGACAAAGGCAAAGGACGGAAGCGCAAGGTAACACACTTAACAAATTTGTTTCATTCATCAACATATTTACAGCAATAGTGTTTTCCACAGTATCTTCACTGGTGGGCAAATTTATAGGTGGTTGCTCAGAAAAAGACTACAGCTTTTTGCATACATCACATCCTGAGAAGTTAGACTGTCAAAATTCAGGCAAAAAAGTTTTGCATTTTGCTGCATTCCCAAGTTCAAGTTTGGTGAACTCTAACCTGCAAATTCATATCATAACTGTTGCAGTGTCCAAATAAATTTTGCATGTTCAAAGTCTAGTGTGACTGCAGCTTAACAAGCAGTAATTCTTTTTCTGTCACATGTTGCCTGTGTGTTACTATATTGAATGTAAAATAAAGCATATTTCTGTTCAATTCTGTTCAAATTTAGGTACACAACTAATGAAATCTTTCAAAATGAGTTTTAGTTTTATAGCCTTAATATGAAACACGTGTGTAATTTTTACAATTTCTTGTGACTACTTATCTGTGTTTTTTTCTTTTTGATGATGCTCTGATGCACTCTGCTTTTATAAATTGTTATTTTTGGCCCATCAGTATTCTGATTTATGCTGTGTCTGATTGATGCATTCAGTTTTTGACTATTTGATCATTTGATTTTCCGTATTTAGTTTTGATCTTATACCAGCAGGTATTAGGGAAAATGTGTTCATTGTCTCCCTCATTCTCCGTTCCTGCTATTTTTTATGCAGGGGTCTGATGATGAAGAGGAAGTGGTCAGTACACCGCCTAGCTCTGAAGAGTCTGGCTCAGACTAAAAGACACTAATGACAGACACATTAAAAGGGGAGTGGAAGAAAACACTACTTCACTTTCATCATTATAGTGTACATGATCTGATGAAATCCTGCATATTACAACATCTTCAAGTTTTGTTTTAATTTGTCAAGACGTTCATAAACACTTGTGTCTATACCTTTGGTAGTGTTGATCTTAAGGGAATAGTTCACCCAAAGATGAAAATTCTGTCATCATTTATTTACCATCATGTTGTTCCAAACCCATAGGACTTTTTCCTTTATGGAATACAAAAGGACAGATTTTGACAAAGGTACTAGTGATTTTTTTTCCATGCAAATACAGTGAATGAGGACTATAGCTTTTAAAGGCATCATAAATGTATCATAAAAAACTATATTCCACACCTTATTCACAAAAGAAGTAACAATGTCTGTTTCATCAACGAATCGTTCTTTTGAGCTGGATCTTTTGAGTGAATCAGCTAATCAGTTTCACAAAATAGGTTTGAATGTTTCATTCATGAATCAGCCAATTTTTATGGTACCTCTGGTTACTTTTTCGTTCTTTTTGAAGGTTTTATGCAATTGCGTGGAAAAGAGTTTTGGAACAACACATGGGTGATCTTTTCCTTTAAAATAGTGTGTATTTTATTTTGTCCTGTCCTTGTTCAGATCACTATGTGTATTTGCTTGTACAGAGATATTTTACAGTGCTGCCTTCCAAACACAACAGAAACTGTATCTTTGACACAGCTATTGAGCCTGTTTGTATTTGCATTTGAATAACGAGTTATGAAAACAATCACTTAAATGTAAAAATCTTTTTTACATTTGTATTCATCTTGTATTCATAATTTTTGATTTTGACCTGAGCTTGCCATTTATTTTATACAGTATTTTATACGTCTGTTGTAACATTAAGAAAAATGTACATTTTAAAATGTCATTGCTTTTAAACAGTTATTCAGCAAATTAAAAGTAATCAATTTCTGACAAGTGAATATTCATCACGTCATGAAAACAACATCTCAACATTTCACAACTTGTTCGCATGCTCATCAGTTCTCCTCTGGAATGTAAGCTGAAATACAGTGTGGTTTTTAAGTTAATGTGGTTGCATCAACAGTAAAAGGATTTAAGTATTGTAAAAAGCCAACAAACCCAACAACTGAGAGTCTGTTTTAGCTAATGGATGTGGAAAGTGTGGCGTCCTTTAGGTTTCAGCTGTGAAGCATATAAGAGTTACTGTGTGAATCAGCACAACATTATAATGTTCACGTATTCTTTTTGTGATGTTATGGAGAAAAAAGAAAACAACAGATTGATTAATGATCAGTCCCATCAGGCCACTACAAAGAGCGCCATCTCGTCTTTGTGGACAAATTAAAGCCAATTTCAATTGGGACACGACCCTCATTCAATCTTTGCATTTTTTCTTGACATTTTTATACACTTATGAAGTGTGTTGTATTTTCTGTTTCCTTTTGTCTAGAATCAAAACTAGCGATGCCTGGAGCCTAGGCTACTGCATAAATGGCATAGACAAGTAGACTATAAGCATAAATTTGAGAACGAAAGGTATGGTTATGACAGCCACTCGTGAGAGCTGGGTAGATTACTTACAAACTGTAATCCATTACATTACACATTTTAGGTAATATAATCAGACTACTTTTAGATTACTTTTGACTTATTTCGTTTTGATTTAAACAGGATAATCTGTACCATATTGATATAAAAATACAAAGAGTAAGAAAATATATTTGTTGTTATCAACAACATGAAGTGCATTAAACTTTATATTACGTCAAGGTTTCCCAAACTGGGTTTGTAAAGGAACAGCATGGGGTTTATGTGTTCAATGAAAAGCTAATAATGAATTAAATCATAAAAATGTTAAATTAAAACAATTTAAAAAATAATCTAAATAAAACACTTACAAAAAAATGAAATATTTCATTTGTTTACGTGCATGTCACGTTACCATAACCAACGTCAGAGAACTATGAACATGCGAATGTAATACTTCATTATTAAAATATATTTTAAAATCCCAAGGGTACTTCATATAAAATATACTAGGTGACCAGATGACAAAAAAGTTGGTGAATTTGTGAATTAGTGCATTTTAATGTGTTTGAGAGACAAACAAAAGTAGGCTAATACATGGTAAAATAACTGACTGAGTGATACTTCAAATAAAAATGAATGTGTTCATCAGTATTTGATGCAATGTTGAAACCCTTCTTAAACCTGAAATGATTTTTGTAAATCCAGTGGTCAAATGCTGTGTCCCCACCTGACTAATGACTGATCTCTGTGTGAATGTGCACAAAACTGGAAGACTTTCTGAGTGTATAAGCTATAGGCTATTTTAGAAAGGAAAATTTAAAAGATGAAAAAGAGGAATTAGGCAGAATTAATAAATTATGAATAAATTATTGCATGTAATCATGTAATCTAACTGTAGTCTGATCTGATGACGAGTATTTTAAATGTTAAATTAATCTAATTACAATTAGCCTGCTTAATTTTTGGAATTTTATTACGTAATCCAGATTACATGTAATCAGTTACCCAGCTCTTCCACTCACACACCAAATCGTTTGAGGCGGTGTCTCATTCAGTAAAGAACTAAACAAAACAGAAAGCTGCAAGAAGTGAATATTTACATACGATCAAAACAACACTAAAAAAACGTCATATTGTGCACCAGCACGTGCAGCCTGTGAACGACTCTGCTGAAGGTAAAGACAGTCCAAAACACTGAACGTAGGAGTGCCTCTCTCGTCAAGGATTCCATTTATATTTACATTACATGTATTGATTTGCCAGACACGTTCTTCTTCCAAATCAATTTACAGTGTTCGTATAGTACAGTTTACACGTGTTCCCTGGCCTGGGAGACAACCCCCTGACCTTGGCTTGGCTAGTAATATATTAGCCTAAAGGAACTACAGTAGCCTATATGAAGTCAGAATGAGAAATTATTTTTAACTGTTATTATTACTTTTAGCATTATTATTAGACTTTTTCCTCAGACTGAATAACTCTTGTGGGCTTTGTAGAAGAATGTTAAAAGTAGAAGCATTTTTTATGCCCTTCCATATGATGGGGGGTGGGGTGGGGGGGGGGGCATCTGACCATTATTTTTGTTATTGCTTTTGTCATTGTTATTGTTATACCTTAATTAGATGTATTCCTCACCTCAGAGCACCATTATTATATATATGCTGTTTAAATATTCTAAAAATATTTCTTTGGACTCAACATCTTTCTTCAGTGTTAATTTTCCAATTAATTTGATCTCTTCTTATTTCTGGTATATGCATGTAACATCTCTCCCCTCCTCTTATTTCCATTTAGTCTGCTTTTTTGCGTCACTCCCCCTATTCGTATCTGTTACGTTTCTGTGGATTTTGTCTCTCTCTCAATCATGGCTCTAAACCACTTTGCTCATTATTGCATTTGGCGCATTGATGACTTTGTTCACCAATTTGTATTGAGTCCCATCCATTTCCTCACTCTCTCCTCAGACTCTTTCTCTCTCCCCCCTTTTCACTCTGTACCCTCCCTTCATCTCAAGATCCTGTTTCAAGACAATCGAATCATCATGAGACATTTAACACTCAACATTATCCTTGACTGATAGACATCTTCAAATACTCCAGCAGTACTTGAGCTGAACTCCACTCTGCTGTCTCTCATTTGATTTGGTCCTCTGTCATGCGTTACTCCTGCTTTGTGTGTGTTTTTGCGGGGAAGCGAGTCCCAGATGTATTGTCCTTATAGAGTGAGGTAACCACAGGTTAATGGTTGCTCTCTTGGCCATGTCAAGAAATGTTACCTCTCAGTTGTGGTTAAAGTGTGTGTATGTGTTAGTGCTTGTTGTGGGATGGATCCTAATTGCATTTTTTCAAATAGCCTAATTGGAATTAGAGTTAATGACACTCTCGTCGAACTCTTTGTAAAAAACAAAAAAACAAAAAAAAAACAGCTTGACGTTTCAGTGTTAGAAAGTCTTTGTTTTCTGATATATATAAATGTAAAATATAATAAAAAAAAATATATATATATAAATATATATATATATATAAATTTTAACTTGATATGTTTTAAACATCTTCCATTGAAGATATCTGCTTTCTGTTTTTGATTAATGCACTACTGTTCAATTTTTATTCAGCAAGGAGACATTAATCAAAAGTGACAGTATAGAGTTTTACAAAAGAAATTTTTATATTTCAAATAAATGTTGTTCTATTGAACTTTCTATTCATTAAAGAATTCTGAAAAAAATACAAACATTTCAACATATGAATAAATTTCATTTTAAAAGGTATTTAATAAAATGTAATAATATTTTTAAAAAATATAAAACCATAAGGGACTTCTTTGAAAAATATTAACATTTCTTATTGCCCCTAAACTTTTAAATGGTAATAGAGAAAAAGGTTCATTAAAAATACATAATATTAGTAAAAATAAAATTCTAAAATGTTATTATAAATGAATACAACTATCATTATTACTGATAATATTATTACTATTATTTTTACACATACAACATTATATGCCTCCAAGCATTAAAAAGCCATCAGTCAATCTCATCAGAACATGATGGTTTAGATAACAAGCTAATACTGCAAATGACTATATACAGTCCATCAACTCATGGGAAAAGATGGAACAGATGTTATCTAGTTAAAATCTTTAATGCCACGCTAATGGATCTTCTAGTGTGAAACAGCTTTTTTTTATTGCATGGTGCTGTCATGGTGGTCATGATATAATGTGCATGTAACTTACCAAGATTCAACTGTTCCAGACCTCTCACACTGAACATCTAGCTGCATGTTCCTGCACTGCTAATACCCTGCATCTGATTCAGTTGTTTTGTTATGGATGCTATATTTATGTTACTGTACAGAGATGTTAGGAACTTCTTTGGCACTAAGGTGTAACTTTGATTTGTAATTGTTTTTTTTGTTTTTGTTTTTTTTTTGGTTTGTGCGCTTTTGTAAGTTGCTTGGCAAGAAAGCATCTGCTAAGAGTGTAACATGTAAATTTGATATCTGAAGAATAACTGAAGGAGGAAGACTGAGGAAAGAGGGAGGAGAAGGGGAGGGACTTTTCTCAGGCAAACAAATAAGGAAGAGCTTTTTTGATTTTTATTGACAATATAAGAACTCAGGATCAAGCATTTGGACGGATATATCCCGAAGCATCTTCACTATATTCCTAACTATACATTCATACAAATACGTTGATACACACGGAGTGTAATTTTTGTTAATGCAGAAGTGTTCTGGAAAAATGTGGAACTGCATAACAGATTTCTTTACCTATGAGACAACCAAGTCCGTGGTGGTAAAGAGCTGGACTATTGGCATCATAAACCGTGTCGTCCAACTCCTCATCATCACATACTTCATTGGGTGAGTTTGCTTGAGACTATGTTTTTACAATTTCTTGGTCGTCTCTAGATTTAAGATTGTGTCCAAACAAATAAAAAATCAAACTGGTTTCTGTTAAAAACATTGTAAAGTGAAATATATTGTAGTAAATTTGATTAATCCTTACTGGACAATTTTACTGGTCTTTTTGTGGTAACATAATTGATGTAAAGTACTTTGAGAGGCAATTGTATAAGAGTAGGAATCATTTTTTTGTTGTTAGTAAAAAAAAAAAAGTGCTCGGACAGCATAGGCTACATTTTTTTTTTTTTTTTTTTTACGTTTTGTAATAATTTTGAGTGTTTTACATTAAAGAAAGTAAAAAGAAAGCCATTTAATTGCTCTGTATATCTTTTTCTCCCTCCCTCTTTCTATATCCACCCTACCCAACCTCACTCAGCTGGGTGTTTTTGTATGAGAAAGCATATCAAGTGAGAGACACAGCTATTGAATCATCAGTCATGACTAAAGTGAAAGGGTTTGGAGAGTATAACAACCGGATCATGGATGTAGCTGATTATGTCACACCTACGCAAGTAAATCTCAAGCACTTTTCAAATATTTAGAGTGTGTGTTTATATATATATATATATATATATATATATATACACACACACACTTTTGTTACCAATTTTTATGTTTATATAACCTATCACATTGTTTGATGACAGAATTGTCATGAAAAGATAATTAAATATAAAAAAAATCTCCCTTTGGGGACATTTGAGGATGATTGAGCAAATATTTGAAATTCTAATTTCTTTATTTTATAGTATGTCTTTTTTATGTAAATAATGTGTGTGTGTGTGTGTGTGTGTGTACCAGGGGGCGTCAGTGTTCTGCGTCATCACTAAGCTCATCACGACGGAAAATCAAGTTCAAGGACACTGTCCAGAGGTGAGTGAGGACACTGAAATCTGTAAAGATTAATGCACACGAATTTGATTGACTCTTGTCTCTGTGTGTGTTCATGTGTTTGTACATGTAACTCTTCAGAGTGAGTTGAAATTCAAATGTGAAAGTGACAGTACTTGTAAGAAGCTGATGTCCAAACCATCTAGCAATGGTAAGATTTTTCTCTTATCTTCTTTGTAGTATTTGTGAGTTTACTGAAAGATCAAATCAATAGTAATCATCACATTTTTACAATAAAACAATTAATTAAATATACTTGTGAATTATTTTGCATTTAATCTTACTGTTTCACTGTTTTGTGATCCTGAAATTGTCAAGGAAACCTTATTAAACCTAGCAACATCATAAAAATATAAACTGATTAAAATTTCACCCTCTTAATGGTCTATTTGTGTACAGCTCAAAGTCATCACAGTAAGGCCTATATCAGGGGTGTCCAGTCCTGCTCCTGAAGGGCCAACATCTTGTAGAGTTTAGCTCAGACCAGCTCCAACACACTTGCCTGGAATTTTCTTGTAGCTGTGTTCCAATTCAGAGACTGCATCCTTTAAAGCATGCAGATTTCAAAGGCCACACCTTCAAGGGCCTTGAAGGTGGGACCAGGCATTGTTAAATGGGACAGTCTAGCCTACGGAGGATTGCTCTTTTCTTCTACTAGCCATCACAGCTGCTGTTGATGAGACAGTACTGCAGTACTGTTAGTACTAGTTCAATTCAACAGTGTGAAAATAAAACAGGGTCCACAACCTGTCTAAATATGTTCACCTTGGTCCATTAATGTACATAATAAAAAGTATTAACCATCTATAAAATAAATATTTAAAGTTGTTGTTTTTTCTCTGCATTTTCTCTGTCATCACCAGTGCACAATGAACCATGGGATATTCTGGGCCACAAAGGATTCAATGAGGCAATGAATTCAGTGAATTCCCTTTCAGGCAATGAAGGATACAACAGATGAATCCATTGTTGCCCAGACTATCCCATGGTTCGTTGTGCACTGGTGATGAAAGCAGCCATCAAAGGATGCACCCTTTGAATTGGGACATAGGTAGTGAGTCTGAAGACATTGATTAGCTGGTTCAGATGAGTTTAATTAGGGTTGTAGCTAAACTGTGCAGGACTGTGGCCCTCCAGGAGCAGGTCAGAACAGCCCTGGTCTATAAGTCATGTTCATTTCCGTTGGTTGTGTCTCAAGGTTTGCTGACAGGACGATGTGTGAACTTCAATGCTACCCACAAAACCTGTGAGATCAAAGGATGGTGTCCTGCAGAGATTGATGAAATTCAACCGTGAGTCTGCTTGTACATGAACAAATAAAAAATGTGTGAATGGTTGAACAATAGGACTGATGAAGTTTTTTCTTACTCAGAAACCCCATGATGGAGGTGGAGAACTTTACCATCTTCATTAAGAACAGCATTCGCTTCCCACGTTTTGACTTCACAAAGTAATGCCAACCAAACACAAAGACAAACTGTTTTGTAACAGTTTATTTTAAGGTGTCCTTGTTACACGTTACATGTGCTTACTATTATAATAACAATAAATTATGCCTAATTACATGCAAGTAACCCTAAGCCAAACCCTAATCCTAACGCTAATCATATAGTAAGTACATGTAGTTAATTAATATTACTCAGTACTTAAATGTAGAATTACACTGCATCAAGGACATCTTAAAATAAAGTGTAACCAATTGTTTCATAATATCTTCTTTTCTGTAAATGATGTTTTTATTAAATATTTTTCCTTCCCTTTCAGGGGAAACTTTTTGCCCAACATCAATAGTTCCTACATAAAGCAATGTAATTTTGACTTTGAGAGTAACATGTATTGTCCAATATTCAAAGTGGGGGATGTGATCCGATTTGCACAACAGGACTTCACCACTCTTGCTAAAAAAGTGAGTATTCATTTCATTTTTTTTTTTTTGATTTGGTTTTTTTGGTTTCCCCCTTGCTTTCTTACTGTAATCATCTAGCTTCACATATGTAATAAATATCATACAAGCACGATTGCGTTTTTTTTTTTTTTTTGGAGTTTACCTGTTGTATTAAATAATAATTGTTTTATAAAATTATCTAATAAGTGTTGTATAAAAAAGTCAGATTATTCTCTCCAAAAATTGCATTATCTTTATTTCTCCTTAAGTGCAAAGTCAAATTGGATTTGTGTAAGTTATCTCTCTTTCTTTCTCTCAGGGGGGAGTGATAGGGATAAAAATAGCGTGGGTGTGTGATTTAGACAAGGCAGATGATGAGTGCAAGCCGGCCTACTCCTTCACTCGCCTGGACGCCATGTCAGAGAAGACCACTGTGTCTCCAGGATACAACTTCAGGTTCTGGAAGCTTTTTTTCCACCTTAAAGTTGAATGAAGAATGCTGCAGTCTGTAGAGCTTTAATGATACTGCATAAGAAAATGCACATATACTTCATTCACATGTTAAAGCTAATTCCTGATGTTAAAAGTTGTTACATGCCAAACTTTTAGAGTGGCCACATACTATAAACTATTACAAAAAGACTGATAGGTTGGATAATCCTTGTTGAAATCCTTATTTG
This sequence comes from Tor tambroides, assembly GCA_021397915.2. Classification (NCBI taxonomy): domain Eukaryota; kingdom Metazoa; phylum Chordata; class Actinopteri; order Cypriniformes; family Cyprinidae; genus Tor; species Tor tambroides. The sequence goes on from JAFVLL020015447.1 coordinate 21,326, forward strand.
CTAACATGTCTAAATCTTTGTCCTTAGGTACGCAAAGTATTTTAAAATGGAGAACGGAACCGAGTATCGCACTTTGCTGAAAGCCTACGCCATCAGATTTGATGTGCTGGTTAATGGAGACGTGAGTTCATCTCAGCATGTTTGTGCATTTTCAGTGTTTATATTCTATGCAAGTGTGAGCATAATTGCTCATTACATCTTCTCTTTAAAGGCAGGAAAATTTGACATGATCCCAACTCTAATCAACATGGTTGCTGCCTTCACCTCTGTTGGTGTGGTATGTCTTCATTACTATATTTTGTGCATGAACATTAAACAGTTTATTTTCACAAAATCCAATCCAAACGTTTATTTTAGTTTGACCTTTTTCAGTGTACTTACATTTTTGGCATACAACATTCTTAGAAAAAACTTTAAACTGTCAGTCAATTCAAGCAAATATGGTATCAGAGTCTAAGAAACAATGTGTGTGTGATAGTCCTGGCCTGTCCTGCCAGTTACTAAGCACAACACTTTTACCGCAGTTCTGACCAGTGTAAGCATGTAATGAAATAACTAAAATAATGAAAATATGTTAAATCATCTGAAATGTGACCCAAGTGAGAAGTGAGCAAACCGCCTGGCTGGCCCCAGATCTTCAGGAAAGATCGATCAGTATAGACATAATTTACTTGCATAATGGAGACACTTTATAGAAATCAGGTAATGTCTCAGAGAACCACATGCCAGTTTTTTTTTCTATAATATACTGTATATTTATCTTTTTATATAACTATAACTTTCATGACATCAGTTTTACCGCCATCCTCATCTTTAACATCATTAATTAAAGTACATTTGGAGATGCACCAATTTTTTCTTTTTTTCTACTGATAATATTTTTAAAGCATTAGTATGTATTTTCATGAAAGCATGACATTAATGGATGCATACCATTTATTATTATTATTTTTTTTGTTCATGTTTAATACTGAAATTATTCACAATATAAAATAATTCACATTTATTGACAACTTAATTATTGGAAGAGTATGAGGACCCATTTCAGTGGACAAAACTGATACTTTTTCTCAATGTTCTTTATTTTAGGGTACAGTGCTTTGTGACATCATTCTGCTGAACTTCTTGAAAGGAGCTGACCAATACAAGGCCAAGAAATTTGAAGAGGTTTGCATTTTCCAAGCAAGTCAACAACAGCATTACATCTGTCTAGTTAGGATGAAAATTAAAATAATCTTTGCCTGTCTCTCTCTTGCTCTGTTTCTAGGTATCAGATTCACATATTCAGAGCAGTAATTCATTGTACAGGACCAGAGACCACAGCCAGCATTCAATCAAAACTGATGAGAAGTTCTCCAACGACTCCGGAGCATTTTCCATTGACCGTTATAGTTAATAGTGCTGATTACAGCACTTTGAGAAGAATTGAAAAAAAAAGTAATTGTTCTTCATTAATTAATTGCACTTCATACAAGTCATAATTGATATTTTAAAATTGATAACAAAATAAATAAATAAATATTTAGCTTCCATAAGCTATCAACTGCTGAAGCTGAAGTTTCCCCCCTTAATTTTACATTTGCCTTAAAAATAAGGAATATTTTAGCTATAGCAATGGCCCCAATCTTAAACATCTCAAAATCAAAATCAATCAGTCAAAACAAATTATTTGCCTGACTGATCAAAAATGCTACTATATTTGGTAAATAATAGTAATAAATAGTAAGTAAACACTCAAATTCAGCTATGTATGCTCATAGTGTTTGCATGGCCTTAACTAGTAATTAGTTAATAATAATAATAATTCATGTGATTGTATAGCATACACCCAAATGTAGCTATGCAGCTGTATGTGTTGTTTTTTTATCTTGTGAATATTATTTATTGTTCAGCTTATTGTTAAAGAGTATCAATCACACCTTTGGCCTAGTATGGATGGTAACATTGCATGATCAAATTTTTCTGAGCCATTACATGTTAATACTTTTTTTATACTACCACTAATTCCATTAATTTGCTTGTAAACTTTGATGCAGGTTATGGGGAGGCTCAGGGCAATAAAAATGTACATTTACTTGTCATTTGTAATATAAATAAATTGTTCTCATCTGAATTCTTCATTAATGTGTCACAAACAAGCCAGAGACACAGGGAATACAGGTAAACAGAAGGGTTTGACCATGCAGATGTGTAGAGGACTGGAGGCAGGTGGGTATGAGAGGCTATAGAAAGTTCTGAGGTTCTTAGCTCTTGATAATCATGGGTATATGTTGCAGGAATCCTGGGGATGAATGGGAGCTGAGGAGAGTCGGGATCGTGGAGACGCAGGAGAATACTGGAGGTAAGGAAACAACAGGCAAGTAAATCACAGGTAAGGAGTCTGGTTTAGTTCAGGGTAGTGAACAGAAGACCGGACGTTGGAATGCTGAGCAGAGTGAGAAGATATAGCAGGCTTGATTAGTGATTGCAGGTGCGGGTGATTAGAACTCGGGTGATTGGGATCTGGTGTGTGTCGAAGGAGGTGACTGTGCTGACGTGAGTGACTGTGAGGTTTCCCTGACATTACCTCCTCCTCCAGGGGTGGCTCCTGACGCCCCCATGCGGCGACGAGGGTGACCGCGACTCCGGGGTGTGGGACGGTCTGGATGGTTGCAGTGGAATTCTTCCAGCAGTGATGGGTCCAGTACATCATCGTGGGCCACCCAAGACCTTTCCTCCAGTCCGTAACCCTCCCAGTCGAATAGATATTGCAACCGGCCGCCCCGTCCCCGCGAATTCAAGATGTCCTTCACCTGGTACACCGAGGGCTGGTCCAGAATCTCAGGAAGAGGGAGTGCCTCCGGCTCGGTGGATCCTGAGGAGGAAGAACAGGGTTTGAGGAGTGAGATGTGGAATGAGGGGTGAATTCGATACCTTGGTGGAAGCTGAAGGAGGTAGGTGACTTCGTTGATCTGCCTCTGTATTGGGAACGGACCAATATAGCGGGGACTCCCGGGTGGCCAACCAGACCTCTAGGCTGATAAGTGGGAGTAGCGGTACGTCAGGCATCTGCGAAGATCTTATGCCTCCGCACTGCTCGCTGGAGAGCGAGAGGGTCCGTTGGCTGCCTGGGTGTCCAGAGCCAGGTACTTCGTGCACTGAGCCCAGAAGGGTCTGACGCTTGGAGGCGGGAACGTATGTCTTCCCTTCTGGGCAGCCCGGCGGAGCAGGTTCAGTGCGAATGGCGTCACGGATGTCCTGGCTGATGTTCCATCGTATCGGGCTAACAATCAGGGCTGGAGGGAGAATGGGTTCTGGTTCCGTTGGAGTGTCTGGAGAGTGTAGACGGGATAGAGCATCTGCCTTGCAGTTGCGATTTCCGGGTCAGTAAGTGATTGTAAACTGGAACCTAGTAAAAAACAAAGCTCACCAGGTTGAGGCTTTTGGCTTCTTGGAGGTACTGGAGATTTTTATGGTCAGTGATCACAGAGAAAGGATGAACCACTCCCTCCAGCCAGTGATGCCACTCCTCCAGGGCTAATTTGATGGCGAGCAGTTCCCGATTACCGATGTCGTAATTCTGCTCCGCCGGGGTCAGTTTTCTGGAGAGGTAAGTGCAAGGATGGAGGATTGTAGGCTCACCACATTGCTGCGACAGCACGGCCCCAACGCCGGTGGTAGAGGCGTCAACCTCCACTACAAACGGTACCTGGGGATCCGGATGACGAAGGATAGGGGCCGTGCTGAAGTCTTCTTTGAGCTGGTCGAATGCTTCGTGGGCATGGCTGTTCCAGGACAGGGACTTGGGTTATGCCTCGTAGCAGGGAAGTAAGAGGAGCCATGAGCATGCTGAAATTCTTCACAAACCGTCGACAGAAGTTCGCGAATCCCAGGAATCTCTGCAGTTCCTTCACTGACTGTGGAAGTGGCCATTCCTTGATGGCCTTAACCTTCCCCTGGTCCATCTGGATACCTTTCTGATTGATGACATACCCGAGGAACTGGACCGTGGGGCGATGGAATTCCCACTTCTCCGATTTCAGATACAGCTGGTGTTGACGGAGCTTCTGGAGGACCTGTGTTACGTGGTGGCGATGTTCAGCCAGGTTCCGGGAGTAGATGAGAATTGGTAACGAGGTTGTACGCGCTCCGCAGGTCCAGTTTGGAGAAGACGCGGGCTCCATGGAGTTCCTCCAGGGTGGCTGGGACCAGGGGAAGTGGATATGGCAGCTTCACCATCTGGGACATGCGGTAGTCTATGCACGGCCTCAAGCCCCCGTCCTTCTTGCCCACGAAGAAGAAGCTCGAGGCTGTCCGGGGAGGTGGATGGTCGGATGAA
>JAFVLL020015448.1:0-31895 GCA_021397915.2 Tor tambroides
AAAAAAAAAAAAAAAAAAAAAAAACATTAATATAATTAGATTTTAATATAAACTAAGTGTTTGAAAACATTACCTTCAGTTTGAATTGAAGTATATTATTTTACAATATAATTTATCTTAAGGTCCAATTCTCGCTGTTTACAAACCATTAACTACAACTTTTGCCTCAATAAACTCCTAATTTGCTGCTTATTAATAGTTAGTAAGGTAGTTGTTAAGTTTAGGTATTGGGTTGGATTAAGGATGTAGAATATGGTCATGCAGAATATGTGCTTTATAAGTACTAATAAACAGCCAAGATGTTAATAATAGGTATTAATAGTCAGAATTGGTCCCTACACTCTAAAAAAAAGCTGGGTTAATTACAACCCAGTGTTGGGTAAAATATGGACAAATTCAGCAATTGGGTTTTTTTTGACCTAGCATTTGGGTTACTACCCAGAAGGTTGGATTAAACATTTAACCCAACCACTAGGTCAAAAGAACCAATTTGCTGGGTTTGTCCATATTTTACCCAGTGCTGGGTTGTATTTAACCCAGCATTTTTTAGAGTGTATACTATAGTGATACCTATACTTCTTATACACAATGGCAGCTTGAGCCTTGACAGTGTCAAACTTTAGTTGCATGAGGCAAAATCAGTGGATTTCATAGTTCAGTTGGCCTTATCTCACACTACTAAATTGACATTAGCTCATAATAAAATTGCGGTGGCCGTATTGCATCTCTCCTGTGGGAATATTTGGGCCCAGAGCTCACAGTCGAGCGCGGTATGGTCATCAAGACTGGGTGCAGAATCTCTCATTCTAGAGCGAGCTCCATTTAACCAGCAGTAATGCTCCATCTGTCAGCCCGCGCTTGTACTTCTGTGGCTGCTGAAGTCAGAAGTCATACACCCACAGACATTTGTGGAGGTTTCATTTATAAAACCCACACAGAACTGTTCTTAACGGAAGAAGAGGTTGTTTGTAATGCTCTTGCTATGAAGGTGCTGTATTTCTTGCTATATAGTTTGAGGCATTCATAAAATCTCTTATTTTATGTCTAAGGGGTTCGACTGACAAAATGTTTGGGAGCCCCTGGTTTAAAATAAATGAAAGAAAAAAAACATTCAGATACTTTTTTTAAAAAGTGAGTGGAGTTTGTCAAATTTACAATTAAACGAGGGATCCAACTTTCAATAGAAACAAAGCTAATGGCCTCAGAGGACTTCCTGTTTTGAACATGAAGGAAAGGGGTGTAAGAAACGGATGTACTTAAGTCTAGCCAATTCTGCAATCACAAAATTTTCTTATGTCTAGGAATTAAGAGCAGAAAAAACCCAAATGTTGTGAAACTTGCAGAGAGATTCCAGTGACAATATCAAAACATCTATAAGCCCGTAAATTATGTCAAAACTACTCAGGGGTCGAGAGATAAAGATTACTGACAGTCAGATTCAAAAGGAAACTAGGAAACCACACTGAAAGTAAAGACATTAAAATGCTTTGTATTTAAAGAGATGATAAAACCACAAGAAAAAAAAAAGAGATGGATTGGGATAAGGGAGGGAAACAGTAGGCGTGAGAGTCTTGCGTGCGTCACTCATGGCCTCTCGCTCTCAGGGATGTGCAAGCGTTATCTCTGCACCATCCCGTCTGTCAACATTCCCCACGCTCTGATAACACCGCGACCCTCCTGGCCAACTCCTTTAAAGGAAAACTATGCACTTAATGAAGGAAACATACCTAACTATTATGTGCAGATGTTAAACCTGCTTGAACATGATTCCATGCACTTTTCAGTCAGGTGCAGGTGAAAGCTACAGCCAGTGTTTAAAAGTGAACATTATGTCCTACTTATTATAAACATTACATTTTTTTAACCTCAATAGCGCACGGTAAGCAAGTGCATGCTTGTGTACTTAAACCTTGACTTGTACTCATGCAGTCTTAATGATTCTTAAAGCCAGAGATTTATTTTATTAAGTATTATTCATTACTCATTATTACTGAGCTTTGCATTTTTTTAGAACAAAACAGTGAGAGAATGAGGGCATGGAAAATCACCTCAACTAGCTGCTGTTTTCTTAGTGTCATCTCGCTAATCGTACTTATGCCAGGAAATGTCCTGAGCTTTGGCTGTTCTCGAAAAATGTTTGTCAAACAGCGTATCCAAGCCCATCTTCTTTGTTTGTTTGATGTTGCGCAATCTTATCAGTGAAGGCATTTTTACATAAGCTTGAAGAAACTTTTCACAGAAACGTGACAATTTGATGTGCTGATTAAGCTTTCTTGTGCAAGGCCTGGAGGCTCATTTCCCGAATGTTTTGTCATTTTCCTTTCACAAAGAGGATGTAAATGAGTCTATATTTATCTGGAGGTCTGTGGTTCTCCCTCAGTTTTTTCTCTGTACTTGCCAAGCTTCACATATGACCCCAAAAAAAACAAAAAAAAAAAAAACAGGTTTAATCTAGTTCAGATCATTTTTTCAACTCTTGTTCAGTTTTAAGTTTGGGAATACGTAGGTAAGTAAGTAAGTAAGTAAATAAATACATAAATAAATAAAGGTCATTTTGACTTTATATCTCACAGTTGCAACGTCTTGTCATTGTGATTTTATCTCTCACATTAGTTCTTGTAAGTAGAAAACTTAACTCAACAACTGCTACTTTATTGCTTGTAACTGGCAACTTTACATATAGTAATTGTGACTTTATGACTCACAATGTGACTTTATTTGTAATAATGTTACTCAATATCTCACAGTGTTGCAACATTATTTCTAGCAATAGCAACTTTCATCTGACAACTGCTTGTAATGGTGACTTTATATTGTAAAACATGACTATTTCTCATAATTGCAACTTTACATCTGACAACTCATAATTGTGACTTTATATCTCAAATAAATACTATTTATAATTTCACCTTTAATTCTTGTGACTTTATATCAAGCAATTGCTGTATTCTTTATTTTTCATAATTGCGACTTTAATTTTTTTGAAGTGTGACTTTATATCACAATTGCTACTTTATTTTTCCTAATTGTGAATAATTAGTGCAAATGTGTCTTTATATCTCACAACTGGTACTTTATTTTTCATAATTGTGACTAATTATTGTAAGTGTGAGTTTATATCTCACAATTGCTACTTTATTTTTCACAGCTGTGACTTTATTTCTCGTATTGTGACTGTACCTCAAAAAGTGACTTTATTTCTAACAATATGTGACCCTGGATCACAAAACCAGTCATAAGGGTCAATTTTTCGAAATTGAGATTTATACATCATCTGAAAGCTAAATAAATAAGCTTTCCATGTTATGATAGGACAATATTTGGCCGAGATACAACTATTTGAAAATCTGGAATCTGAGGGTGCAAAAAAAAAAAAAAAAAAAAAAGTAAATATTGAGAAAATCGTCTTTAAAGTTGTCCAAATGAAGTTTTTAGCAATGAATATTACTAATCAAAAACTAAGTTTTGATATATTTACAGTAGAGAATTTATAAAATATCTTCATGGAACATGATCTTTTCTTAATGTCCTAATGATTTTTGGCATAAAAGAAAAATCTGTAATTTTGACCCATACAATGTATTTTTGGCTATTGCTACAAATATACCCCAGCGACTTAAGACTGGTTTTGTGGTCCAGGGTCACATATTGCTTAATATTGCAATTTTATTGCTCAAAATTGTGAATTTTTATCTTTATTTCTGGTAATTGTAAATTTATATGTAACAATATGACTATATCTCACAGTGTGATGTATTTTCTTCACTATAAACTGTTTTCTTTTTTACTCTGAGGAGGGAAACAGGCTTCCATACAAGCCAGCTCACAACAACTTATATAAGTCAAACATTCAGTTCATTCAACTCACGGTTGTTAAAGTCAGTGACAAAGACTGGTTGAGCTGTACCTAGAAACTTGTTGTCTTCCAGAACCGTTTCGACTTTCAGTGAAACTTTGCTCTGTGTGCTCGGCCACACGCGATAGCTTATCGCATTCACAGCGTAATCACGCATGTGACTGTTTGCCTGTGACGGTGGAGTGCAAATACTCTTTGAGAGAGAGTACAGCGGCCTACCCCTGTGTAAACGCTAGGCTAAGTGTCAGATTTAGCGTTGGAGCTGCGTGCTGCGCTAAGCCCAAGAGTGCTGCTCTGCAGTCCAACGGATCACACTTCAAACGGCCCGTGTGGTTTGAGTTTTCACCAGAACATCCTTGGCTCCATGAATAGGACCCGTTCTCAAAGCCGAACTTGACTTGTCGGCCCGAGCAGGACGCAGGTGGTGTGTGAAATGTGTGCTTATACCTGAGGAAATCCTCCATAAACCTGCCTTCGTCTGACTCTGCTTTAAGAGCCACTGGTTTCACCACACCGTCTCAGTGACATGGTTTCGTGAGAGCGAAAGCTCTCAGGTCAACACATAAGTGTGGGTTTTTCTGTGCTGGACTTGGTAACTGTCAAGCTTGAAATGAATCACCCCTGAGTGGATAAGTGTGTGTGTGTGTGTGTGTGTTTGGATACATTTAATTGGCTTCATCTGGAAATGCCTTTTTGTATTTGAGATTTATGCACATTTGAGTCATTTTCTATAACAAAACTAAAGAACTGCATCTCCTACTTTTCAAAGGACGCTTTGGGTGCCAGGGTTGATCGGAATTTGTTTAAAACATAGCAATGGTTTCCACCCTGCTTTTAAAAAAAACCCATCCTAAACCAAAATGGTTTAAACTATTCTAGGCCAGTTTGCTGGATACATTTGGTCTTTCAGGCTGGCCAAGCTGGTCTTAGTTGGTTTAAGCTGGTCTGACCAGCTGAAAAGTGTCCAGAACCACTTTAAAACCAGCCAACAGACCAGCCTGAGGTGATCAGAAGAGATTAGCAAACGAGTTTAGGCAGGGCAGAATGTTAGTAGGGTACATCAACAATTAAATATTAATTCCATATTTTATTATTATTTTATATATTAGTTAAACTATTTTATTTATTTTAGTGGGAGAACCGATTTATATAGTTGTTTCGCAGTACAGAATTGGTACTGTTCTTCATATATGACTAAGGGTGATGCAGGCTGAGTTGTTGGTTTTAGCTGGTTTAAACTGGTCTCCCAGCCTGGCCAAGCTGGTGTAAACTGGTCTTAGAGCCTAAAAAGTCTTCAAAACAACTCTAAAACCACCCAACAGAACCATCTGAGGTGATTGGATACAACTATTAAACCATTTCAGGGTGGTTTAAGATGTTTTATTTTAACAGGGCAGAATGTTTTATTTTAGAAGGGGAAAAAAATATTATCTGATATATTATTGATATTTATTTATTTTAATGTTAGAACCTATCTATACTGTTGTTTCTTAACACAGAACTGGTAGAGTTTTCATATATGACTACGGGTGATGCAGGGTGAGTTTCTGGTCTTAGCTGGTTTAAACTGGTCTCCCAGCCTGGCCAAGCTGGTCTTATCTGGTTTAAGCTGGTCTTATGCTTAACAAGTGTTTAAAACAACTCTAAAACCACCCAACAGAACCGCTTGAGGTGATTGGATAAGACTAGCAAACCAGTTCAGGCTGGTTTAAGATTTTTTATTTTAGCAGGGCAGAATGTTCATCAACAATCGAAGACTTTTTAGATTCTTTATTTCATACCTTTTTTAGTATTGTTTATGTATTACATATATTATTTATCTATAATATTTATACCTCATTTGATTTGAAGTATAACATTTTAGAAGGAAAACCTGGTTGTACTGTTGTTTCTCAATACAGAGAGGATAATGCATGGTGGTCTTAGCTGGTAGGTCTCCCAGCCTGGCCAAGCTGGTCTTAGCTGGTTTAAGCTGGTCTGACCAACTGAAAGGTGTCCAGAACCACTTGTTTAAAACCAGTCAGTAGACCAGCCAGTGGTCATTGGATGAGACTTTCAAACCAGTTCAGGCTGGTTTCAGATATTTTATTTTAGCAGGGCAAAATGTTAGTTGCTGTTGTTTCTCAATACACAACTGCTAATGTTTGTCATATGAGGCTGATTTATGTTCTCTGTGGGAAGTCCCATTTATTTCTGCTCCTGTATGAAAGCTATATGTTTTGCAAAATCTCCTTTATGATCAGGAGTGCTCGCATGACAGCGTTGACCGTAATCTTACAGCATGATGATTCATGCCTGTCCTGTTCTTTTAACAATTGCTTTGAAAACCAGCCAGAGCTTTGAACACTTCACATCAAAAAAAAAAAAAAAAAAAAAATTCATTCAGTCAGCATTTCATTTAAAGAATAGATTTGGTAATTTTTACTACTAGTTTTTACCTCACACCCTTCAGGAAAAATCCACATCATTCCAGTTTAGCACTTGGGTGTGCCTTTCATTGCGCAAGAGTGTTGTTAATTCAAATGTACCAGTGTATCACTGTGACATAACAGGTGCAACCAGTTTCTGCATCAGGCAAGGAAGTCGGCACTTGAGGAAACATCCCACTTTCATTGAGTTTCCATTATCACAGTGTCACACCTGTCAGTCAAAGGCACTGTTGGATGTTTTTTAGAAATTTTCCAAATGACTTGAATGAAGACACTAATGAATAAAATGTTGACAACATATGGTCAGAGCGGTTTAACCTTAGTCCTCCAGATGCATCTTTCCGTGAGCTCAGCACCCTGATTTACTGTCTCATAATGACGCGGGGGTTAGTTAAGTTGGTCATCGGCCGCAGGAGGGATACACTGGAAAAGCTTTAATAAGTCACTGAAATAGGACTTCTGTACACGTCTACGCTGAGAACTTGTAGAAAACATGAAAGTTGCCAGATGTCCTGTTTTCTATTTTGGCAGGTATCATTGCTGGTGTACATTTAAGCCAGTGTTGGCAGGGTGAGATGGTCGGGCACATGTTTGAGTACTGCCTGTACTCACGTTTGTTCCCATTCATGAAATGGATTTAATTAGAAGATTATCGAAGTACGTTTTCAGTCTTTCTGCTTGAAAATTGCATGTTTAATTCAATGTGTTACTTGTCATGTCTTTGTAAATATTTGTTAAATGTACTAGCATATAAAGAGTGAAAATAGCTTCAAAGTAAATATTGTAAAAAAAAAAAAAATCAGGTGTGTATACACAAAAACAGTGTCATAGCTATTAAACAATATCTTGTGATTTTGAATCTGTATTTAACCTCAGAATGATCTCCAAGTAAACAGAGGTGCTAAATGTATTTTGTGGTGGCTGTGCTTTAAAATTAAAATATTATAATCTTTGAAAGTATTTTGAAGTATTTTAAAGGATTTTGAAAGTCTGACAGTACTAACCCTGCCTGGTTTAAATCCTTGAAAATAATGAACAATTCAGAAAAATATAGAAAAAAAAAAGAAATTTAAATTTAGATTTACATTCCCAAAACTGTTTATCTGCATGCAGTTTGTTTTATTGAAACATTTGAAAACAATTTTAATTAAAATAAATAAATAAATAAATAAATAAATGCAATGGTGGATCTTATTTGGGAGCATTTTTTGAGTCGATGACAAATTACAATCAAAATTCTGAATCATTATTTCACTGACGTTATTAGTTTAAACTGCTTCGCGGAAATGAATCAAACTTCCCTAAACTCCCTCGCCATTTACTGAAGATTGAAATAAAAGTGTGTAATTTCTGCTCCGACAGTGGAAACAAATCTCTAGTAATGTGTGGAGTACACTTTATGGGTGAACAAAGTGTGTTTAGTCATTTTGATATTCACAGTGCTGCTCATATCAGCTGCGTTTATCATGAATATGAAAACGGAAAAGAAAACAGATGACATGTCAGCAGCAGCCATAGGCCAGTGGTGCTGTTTTGACGGTGCAGGACAGGTGGGGTCAATAGCCCTGTGCCCTCTGGCTGGGGCTGATCGTGTTGACTCATGTGGCGGTGAGTCAGAGGCCTGGTTAGCACAGCGCACACTGACTCATCCTGCAGCTCAAGGAATGTGTTTAATGCAGGCCACAGCTGCTCAATCCATCTCAGCACACGGCTTGGGCAGAATCCCCCTCTAACGCTTTCTCTCTCTACATACTTCATCAACTAAAAGAGTGCAGTCTAATCCAAGTGATTATGTCTTTAATTCTTAGCTATGGTGTTTGAATGGTTAGCAGGTCAGTGCATTAATGTTAAAGGTGAAGTGCATGCTTTCTGCACTTTCACTTCCCAATACATGGATTTAGTGCTAGTGCAAAAAAAAAATAAAGAGAAATTGATGCAAATTTGGTGTGTAGCTGATGCTATCTATGGATTTTGTCATGTTTGTGCTGCACATAATGAGAGTGATGGGAAATGTAGTCACACCTTGTTAGGTAACAGAAAATGTTACATAAAAAGCATTCAAACCACACTATACAGTCATTATTTGTCATAACAACATAAATTATGTGACTAACAATTGCAGTTAGCTTTCATTAAGACTTTAAATTAGGGGTTTATTAAGTTGAATTTAAGACATGGCTGGTCATGTGATCCACACACTTTATTTAGAATAAATCAGCATTTTCTAGGCCACTTTTACATCTCACGTGAATCATTCTTGTCAAAAGTATTCATTTCTTCAGTTGTTAATGGAAAAAAGCATGTTTGTGCTCCTTTAATTTGAGGAAGTGTTGAAAGGCTTGGTGTCTAATGTTTTCCATTTATTTGTAATAGGTAAAAAAAAAAAACATTTTTAAAATTTAATTTAATTTAAATTTTATTTTATTTTATTTGAGTATTTATTTAAGTTTTTATTTTATTCCATTTTATTTTATTTATTGTAATTCATTTATTGTTTTATGTACTTATTTGGGTAAACTTAAAACAAAAGTGTATGTATTACTTTGAACATTTTCACTCAGAAATTGCTAGTAAATTGCTCAATTACAAATAAAAGATAAGTAACAAATTGAATTAAACATGCGATTTTCAAGTAGAAAGACTGAAATATTATATTTTCTTGTACAATCTACTCCAAAAATGTCTGTTATTTATTTATTCATTAATTCCTTCCTTCCTTCCTTTGTATATTGTAGGATTTTTAGTGAAAATGTGTTATTGTAAGAACTACTAAATAGGCTTTTGCCAGTTAGTAATGTGATGGACAACAGCGGGGAAAAACTTGCCCTCCAAAATTGTGAGGTTTTTTACCATAACCTTAATTATGGTTTCTATTTTTACCATACCAATATGACTCAAATCCCTGCGTTTTATTAGTCTAAGTCTGCTTCATTTATTCATAGCCGATTAGGCAAAGTCATTTGAAATGTGAGTCTTGGAGTCATTGTGAAAGTCCACTAGTGGCGTATGGAATGCAGCTGAGCTTTTTTTTTTTCATGTGTTTCTCATTTCTTTCGCAGCCTATCATCTGGAATCTCTTTTCATTTGTCAGTGAAATATGGCTGGGCGGTGTTGGTCACAGCCTGTTAGTGAGCATGAGGATGAGATGGAGGAGGATATGGTGAAATGAATTGCATTTACAATGTGACTGACTGCCCAAAGCATTTTACACAGTGCTTAGCATGAGTAATAGCCATTTTGGTGGAACTATGTAAATCTCAAGTCATCTGCCTCTGGGGCAGACAGATAGTGTGCTGGAGAGAGATTACAGATGGGCAGCTTTGCTTTTTTTTAAAATAAACCACTTTGTAAGTGACGGAGCAATGGATATAATGGTGTTTTAAACTGCTTTTTCCAAAGAATAATGGATCTTCTGGTGCAAAAGCCAGATTCCGCTGGAGGGAGCTCAGGTGGAACACCTCTGATTAATTATTGGTTTTATGCAAGCATTTGTTGTCAGCTGGATTTTTCACTCTAAGCACCATCTAGAAGTAGTGTCTGAATTCAGAGGTTTTTACTGTAGAAAATCAAATGGTGGTAACATGACCAGCTGATTTTCCATGTGTAAGCACAGGATTGCGCAACAGGATGTAGATCTTCAGCGTATGAGCACGTATCGTTCCAGACGCCCCACTGTGTCCCAAGAATTTCCTAAGAAATTCTCAAATCAAAGCTGCATTCTGTGCATTTCTGTGGAAAATGTAACGCCAAGGAGCAAATCAAAATGTTCCATTTGCAATTATATCAACCGGCGATTAGATCAAACAGCAGATTTAAGAAGAAATTCCAAGGAAGTAAGCGCTGTTAGAGTAACGAGGTGGAGAATTTACCAGGAAGAATATTTATAAACACATCCGGAGCTGTGGATTCCAGATCACATGTTGGATTTCGGTGTGTGTAGATGATATCTGTGTTTGAAAACCTCAATCTGAGCAGTTTCTGAATGCTATTGTAGCCTGTTTGCGATACCGCAACCTGAAACTAGGTTATATCATAGTTTGCCTCCGACTGTTTTTGCCAAGTTTGTGCAAAAGGCACGTTTTGTAAGCAAACATGTCACTCAGAGTCTAAAAAACCTAACTTCTACAATGTTGTAAACAACTTGCGGTGACTCACTGTGTACTATTGTGTAATGTTTGATTATACAGGTACATTACTTTATGTTCTGACTCATAAACAGGCCACTCCTCCAGTTTCATCAATAAACAGAGTAAACACAGCATAGTGTGAATAGATTTGAAACTGAATCCATGTATGAAACTCAGCCAAATCTTTTATGGTTCAAATGTAAAAAAAAGATTGTTTACTTAAGCTATGCTAATAAAAAAAGCCCTCAATTTGTGTTAGCATCCCAACTTTTATATTTCGTATTTTTTGACAAGCTACAATAAAGGTTTTCTTTGCTGATTTTTGGCAGATTGCATGGAAAGCAATGTGAATCAATTCTCACACCATCTAGACACACAATTTGCATTTAGATTTAGACTTAGACTTAGAAGTGTTAAAACTTAGCATGAATATGCATGACTCTAAATGAGAAAAAGTTGTTAGCCAAAGTTTTAAAAAAATATAAATGCGGGTCAAATTGACTGAACACAAAGGAGGGTTAAAACCCTAACACTGATGTATTGTAATGTATTAATAAAACCATGATAAGGCAGTGTGCAAACTTATTAACATGACATTTCATTAACTGAATAGGGAAACGACATAGGCTGAACTGGAAAAATAGGAAGACTTTTAAATGTTAGTTTCTAAATGTCTCTTGAATTTCGATGGTTTCTTGTTCCCAGCAGCTGATAATTCGCCACACAAAACACACTGTGATCGGCACAATCTGTGTTTATCTTCTCTACAAGTTTTAGCCAGCATAGTTTTGGTGTTGGATGATGAGGCCATGTCACGCAACCTTACCACATTGGCATCTGTTCAGTCTGGCTTTTGTTTCTACCATGACATAATTTGATGAATTAGAGTTTGGTTTTACAGTTTTACATCAGCAACAAAAGTTATATGAAAATTTTCTTCTTTTCAAAAAGTCTATATCACAATATATCACACATAATTGCATATTAATTATAATTATTTATCAGCAAGTCTGACGTCAGCAACAAAAGTTATGGGACGAGTCTCTTTAAAAAAAGGCTTTTTGACTATATATATATATATATATATATATATATATATATTAGTGCTGTCAAGTGATTAATCGCGATTAATCACATCCAACCAAAATAAAAGTTTTTGTTTACATAATATATGTGTACTGTGTATATTTATTATCTATATATAAATACACACACATACAGCATATATTTTGAAAATATTTACATGCATTTACTTGTATATATTTATATTAATAATAATAAATAAATAAATAAATAAATATATTTTATATATAAACTTAACATATTTTTAAAAAATATACATGCATGTGTATATACTTTTTTAAAATATATACACATGCATGTATATATGTGTGTGTATTTATATATACATAATATATATACACAGTACACACATATATTATGTAAACAAAAACTTTTATTTTGGATATATATATATATATATATATATATATATATAACTTGTTGCCATCAGAACAGACCTGCAAACAGTTGCAACCCACCAATTAACAATTTAATTTAATTTAATTTAATTTAAATTGAACTTTATCAGGGTTATGTATCATATTCAATTTAATTTATTTTTTTATTTGAATTTATTTATTTATTTATGCCGACAGCACCAGCAACAATGTTTATACAGTTTGTTTTGGAATCCCATATTTATGTTTTTATGTATTGTTATTACATGATCACAAGCTATTGTTCAGCATTGTCATGGAGACTATATCCTGTTCCTCAGCATTCCTCCGCAGATCAGTGCTGTCACACAAACAAAAACCTGTGGAGAAACAAACCGCACGAGTTGATTACCTTCTTTAGAGTTCAGAGGAATGTTTTCAATCACTTTATAATCTCAGTATCGGCTGAGACAGCAAAAAACAACATAACAGTGTGACAGAAGAGAGCATCATAATTTAATTCAAAGTTCAACGTCTTGGACTATATAAAACAAACACTCAGTAAACAGGTAGAAGTTTCGAAATGTTCTCTGGGTATTGGCTACGCTGAGCTGTAAAGTCTATATCTGTCAGCGTGCGCTGAATGTGCCAAACCACAATGACACACGGTCACATGAGGCGAATGAGGAAGCACAGGCCGCAGTTAGTCACACCTCACTCGTGCTTCACTTAATGCCATACACTCGTCTTTATGTGTATTCATCCATACGCAGCAGATTTGAGACACTATGATTTTTCTTACTCCTTTAGTAGTGTTGTTTTTAATTAAACCAACTGTTGGTACTGCAAACGCTTGACTGTTTATTAAAGGTCAGAAATCATATGCAGCCTGTGGTCTATAAAATATTTGAGGAAATGTTCTGTTTTCTCAGTAACGTGACTTTGCACATGACAACTGGGATTTGATCTTCAGCCAATGTTGGACTTTTTTTGCTTTAAAAAGCTGTTGCGGACAAAGGCACTAAAAATATTTGCAAAGTCATGTTTTTGGCGGCAATATCAGTGTGAGATGCTTAGTCATGAATTGAAAAGACTTTTTGTTGTATCTCATATTATCATATTTGAATACCTCAGCAATGTGACAAAAACTACCTCAAAAAATGGAATAGAAAACGTCGTCTGTAAAAAACAAAACAAAACACGACCTCGTCAGCCATTGGTCAGCGAACAGATAGCCCCGCCCCAAACTCACGCCATTGGTTGAGCCGATGATTTTGAAAGCTCCATAAATCCTATCTCAAATGACGCACATAAATATAAATGGTTTACTTGTATTTGACTTTGCATAGTAATCTGCATACAAAGTAGCCTACTTTAACAAGATGGCTACATCACATTTAAAGCAAATCAGATCCTGGAAATTTTTCTTGTAGTGGAATCTAATCAGCAAAACTGTTGTGATGTCTGGACCTGATTTGCAGGTTAATGTGCTGGTCTACATTGTGTAACCAACAAGCTAAACACTGACAGATGACCTCATCCTGTCAAAGGTAGTCATGTGGTATTCAAAAGGATAATAACAAGAAACATCTTCTGTTAGAATTGGAAAATACAAAGAGCTAGTAATCCGGTAAGGGTGGAGACTGATCTTTAGTAAGTTTAGGATGAGACATGTACAGGCTATACTTCACGATGACTCTGCACCCCCTTTCAGACAGCGATGCTGCTCATTTGGCAGCTATATCAAGGTGGTGTTAATTTCACAATAATGTTTAAAGGAACTGTTCACCAACAAATTAAAATTCTGCCATTATTTATTCACCTTCCGAACAGTTCATAATATATTATGTGGAAGCAGGAAGGTCTCAGATCTTTGGGTATAGACTATATAGTGACCACATTTGTCAAGCTCCAAAAAGGCAAATTAACACACACAAAAATAAAATAAAATAAAATAAAATAAAATAAAATAAAATAAAATACAAAATAAAATAAAATAGCCCATATCACTTGTTCACAAAATACCATGCACACACACACAATCCTTGTGGGGACTCTCATAGGCGTAATGTTGTTCTGCTGTACAGACCGTATTTTCTATCGTCCTACACCAACCCTACACCTAAACCTACCCCTTACAGGAAAATTTTCTGCATTTTTACATTTTCAAAAAACTTCATTCTGTGTGATTTATGTTTTGCTTGTTTACCCGTGGGGACCTCAATTTAGGTCCCCACCGTGACACAAGTCCCCATGAGGCTGTGTGTATTCAGGTCTAAGTCCCCACCAGGATAGAAAAAACAAGTACACACACACACACACACACACACACACACACAAATACATAAATGCATGCATACATACATACATACATACATACATACAAGTAGCACATATGACTTGTACACTCCAAGTCTCCACAAAAGACAAAATAACACACACACACACACACTTGTTTCGCTATACTTGTGGGGACTCTCCATAGGCGTAATGGTTTTTCTGCTGTACAGACTGTATTTTCTATTGCCCTACACCAACCCTACACCTAAACCTAAACCTACCCCTTACAGGAAACTTTCTGCATTTTTACCTTTTCAAAAACCTTCATTCTGTGTGATTTATGAGCTTGTTTACCCGTGGGGACCTCAATTTAGGTCCCCACCATGACACAAGTCCCCATGAGGCTGTGTGTATTCAGGTTTAAGTCCCCACTGGAATATAAAAACAGGTACACACACACACACACACACACACACACACACATACACACAAGAATTATGAAAGAATGAATGAATGAATGAATGAAAAATACAATAAAATAATTAAAACAAAAATAAATCAAAATCAAATAAAGTGGCCCATATTACTTGTATACTATATCCCAAGTCTCCAAAAAGACAGAATAACACAAAATAAAAAAATAAATAAAAATAAATAACACATGATAATGAAAAATGAAATAAAAAATGAATGAATGAATGAATGAAAAGTACTATAAATAAATAAAATAAAAAAATCAAATAAAGTAGCCCATATGACTTGTACACTATATCCCAAGTCTCTGAAAAAAGACAAAATAATACAAAATAAATAACATTTAAACATAAAATTAAAATAAATAAATAAATAACATATAATGAAAAAATATATAAAAATTAAAATAAAAATCAAATACAATGGCCCATATGACTTGTATACTATATCCCAAGCCTCCAAAACGACAAATTAACACACACAAAAAAACAAAACAAAATGAAAAATAGCATAAGATAAGATAATGAAAAAAATAAAAATAAAATAAAATCAAAATACTATAATAAATATAATGCACGCACACACACACACACACACACACATACACACACACACACACACACACACAAATAATAATAATAATAATAATAATAATAAATCTAATAAAAAAATAAAATAAAAATCAACTCCATACAAGTTATTATGGAGGTTTTTTGAAAACCTTTGAAAAGTCCTTTTTGAAATTGAACAGCTATAGTTATGAATGACAATGACCTCATTAACGTCACAATTTACAAATAGTTAAACAAGTTTAAAAACAGTTCAGAGGAAAGGATGAGTGGGGGAGGGTTAAATGTCACGACAAAACAGACAAACAGTCTATTATATAACCGTGTCCTCATTTTAAACCACTGCTGGGGTTTGCTCATTGTTTCACATTATTTGTATATTTTCCATAGCAACACTTTCACTTAAATACCAACATGTATATTTGAGTTTCCTCCATGTCCAAAACCTCTTACCACATTCAAGTGAATGACTATTTGTCCTGATTACTTATTACATTTAAATAAACAACATTTTACCTTAATAATTTATTCATCTATCCATCACTTGGCCCAATTTCGTCATCTACAGATTATTCCGCCTTTTGACGCAGGAATTAATAAGTCATTTACAGCGGGAGACAGGAGTGTTTTTATACTGCAGTTAAAGTTCACTGTCGTGTCTGATAGACTATTGAACTGCATGCAGTATGACTTGAGAGACGCATGTTAGAAGACGGTAAAATCTGGCAATGACCAGTTGTACATTTGAGGCTTAAAAACAGGAAGTGTGTGAAGTTATGATTTTAGGCCTTACAAAACATTTTCTAAAAGCAATTTCTCCCAAATCAGCTTCAAAACAGCTGATGTTGATGAAGCTCAACCACTTTAAATTTGTGTCAGCAGTAAAGCTATTTTTAAAATATAAGGATATGTATTACTCAACTATGACTAATATTTAAAGACAATATCAAAAGAACAGCCTAAAAATCTTGAATTTAAAATCACATCCTCTTTCATGGAAAGAAATGTGAATACCCACACTAGACTGAAAGAGAGAGTTTGATATAAAACAAGTGATTTTGATGGAAATTTTACTGTACCTCCCACATTAGAATGGAAACAATGGTGCTTTTAAGTTACTCGTAATATCTCTTTTGTCTCCTTGAATACATGCATCTCTTTTTTACTATATGGAGTCTAGTCAAGACTAGCAAAATAAGCATTTAAAGTCACCGATGACCTTTATACTATATACACATATCAAAAATACTGTCATGCTTTTCTAGTCTCAAAATAGCTCAGTAAAAAAAACAGGAAATGTTTTTGCGTAGAGCTTGTTACCTCGTAAAAAATTACTCCACTGTACGCATCTAATTTTAATTTTGCACTTACAAAAATATAGACAGAGAGGAAAGACGTGGTCAAAGATCATCTGAAAGCATATCGTAATATATGATCTTCTGAAGGTGGACTTTATACTAGGCCATGAAGTTGACTCACTTTATTGTATGAAAGTCATGCTGTCCAAAGGCACATCTTAAAAGACAGTGTTATTTAAAGAGACAGTTCACCCATAAATGAAAATTCTGTCATTTTGTTGTCACAAAATTAAAATGATTTTTTGCTTATAAAATGAAAGTGTTGTTTTGGACCCCACTGATTTTCACTGAATGGACAAAACAATTATTTAAAAGAATAAAGAAAGCAATACAGGTTTGGAATGAAACTGAGGGTTAGTAAATGATGTAAGAATATTAATTTTTAGGTGAACTGTCACTTTAAATGCTAAGCCCACTTGGTTTACTAGTTATATTTAAATTCTTGCTTTGATGTCATTGTTTAGTCTTTCTGAACAGGTCAGTTTTTAATGGCATGGACTGTTGAACACCTTAATTATTTGTTAATATTGATTTTCTGGCTCTGTTTCTAGTTTTTCGTTTCATTTCATGCCCATTTTGCTTCTTCACGTCTTCAGAATATACTTGCGAATTAAACATTGCTTCAAAATGTAAACATCGCATTATAAAAACACCTGCATAATCTTAGCTTAGCTGGTCATATAGTTTCCTCCTGTGGAAACCGTTGTGTGTTTAAAAGCTGAGTTTTTTTTTGTTCTGTTGACCCACCCACGTCATGGTCTCTCCACTCACGGTGGTGTGAAGATCACGCCGCACACAAAGCGCTGACCACAGCATCCTGCGCCCCTTGTTGTGTGCCGGCTGCAGCGTGTGTGAGGCGAGCGGAGGTGGGACTGCAGCGTCTCCAGAACTCAAAATAACTCACAGTGGGTGCACTGGTTTTCCCTTGACCAAACACTTGATGACCTTCAAGATGACATCAGGAGGTTTATACTGCAGAATGAAGTTAGTGAACGACCTTAGCCGACCTTAAAGGACACATATTATGCCCCGTTTTACGATATATAATAAGTCTCAGGCGTCCCCAGAATGTGTCTGTGAAGTTTCACCTCGAAATACCCCACAGATCATTTATTATATCATTTTAAAAATGTCTATTTTGGTTGGAAGCAAAAACACGCTGTATCCGTGCATGTCTCTTTAAATGCAAATGAACTGCTGCTCATCCCCATCCCCTTTTCCAGAATAGGGCTGTGCCTTTACTGCTAGTATCTCAGATACTCTGCTAAAAAACAAACAAACATCCATTTGTTTTGATTATCATATCTATCATGCTGAAATCATGCATTTTAAACCATATAAACAAAATGAAAAATAAATAAACAAAATAAAAACATAAAAAACGTATAAAACTACACATCTGAAGCACGCACACAGAAAGCAGCTGTCACACAGCATGTGCGTACTAAACTAAGTTCTCTTTCATATCTCATTGCGCTTAAACTGTCAAATGCAAACAAGTTTACGTTAAAAATGCACAGGAGTTACAAAAACAGTCAGTTACGTCTGTGAAAGTAAACAGCTAGGAAAGAAATTGCATGTATATATTACATCTGTGCGGGTGGCAGCAGTAAATAAACCAATAAATACACTGTTCTCTTGTCTCCTCTGAGGCTGGGACTCTAAATATTGTTCTGTGTTTGTCAGTGCAGCCAAAGACAGACCAGTTACCTAACTACACGCGACGCGACAACGCGATAAAATGCATCTTTTCCATATTAATCAGAGTTTTTGTCCTAACTCGCTGCGACGGCAACACGTAAAATTTCTAATTTAGAAACAGTTTCTATTTCCGCGACGTCGCGGCTGGAACAACAACATACAAACTATATGACAGTAGGTAATCTCAGGTGATTATTTGCTTTATTCAAAGTTAAACGTGTCTAATATGAGTTTAAATATCATTTTGCGTGATCTTATAGCCATACTGAAAGCAACAACAGATAGTTTACCTCAGATCTTGAAAATAAATTAAAGTAAATATGTATGTTAAAACTGTGAACTCACTGCGAACCAATGAGTGTATTCCATGACAAAGATGTTATCGGTCACTCAGTATGTACATTTAATGATGTCAAAAAGGTTTGCGAGAGCAGTGCACCTCAAGAGAGAGCCCGCCCACACGCACTTCTGATTGGCTGTGATATTTGATTGATTCTGTCGCATCGCGGTGTCGCGTTGCGTCTGGTGTGGACACCCAAACTGCTTGTCGCTGGAATCTTGTCGCGTTGCGTGTAGTTAGGACACGGTGGTGCACCATGTCTACACCGTACACGAACGGCGCGACAAAGTACTTTAGAATCCATTATAATCAGTGATGCTATCTACACTGGATGCAGTGCGGCATGACAAATCCCTGATGGTAAACTGCTGCCTTGTTCTATTTATGACGTACTGACACAAAGTTCAAATGATTTGTTTTGGTCACTTTGTAGCGGCCAGTGTAGACAGACTTTAGCTGTTGCGGCGTGGCGCTACACGACAGTTTTCGCGTCTGGTGTAGACACAATGTTAGCATGCTTTGCTTGAACTTTTGCCATGGCGTTAGAACTGGTACACCGTTGTTGCTTGCAAAAACACAATGGCGGTGCATGGGTGGAAACTTGCAGACTAAGGGGTGGAAATATTATAATAAGATCCCCTTTCTATGTCACGGGGGAGTGAAATCTGAGCGGCTTGTTTTTTTCCCCGCAAACCTGTAGAGAAAGGCTTACCAAAAAAGCAATATTTTGAACAAAAAGCGGAGGAAAAAAAAAAAAAAACTTGCGTATTTGTCAAAGACAAAACGGATCGGATTCAGAACTATGATTGAAACTTTTCAATCCACTTCCTGGATTGTCATTTCATTTGATAGTATTAGGTAGTTTTGACTTATATGCTAATTAATGTTTGATGATCGCGTTATTTTACGTATGCATCTGCTTACATATGCGATCGCTTGTTTCTGCTTCTTCTTCAGTGTGTTTTGATCTGGAGTTTCGGTACTCTTTCAGAAAATGTGTAATAGTGCCTCCTACTGTATAGCAGCGAAATACGAAAAAAATTTCCATCAATGGCGAGGAAAGAATTAAAAGGACAGTTAACCCAAAAATGAAAATTCTGTCATTAATTACTCACCTTCTTGTGAACGTGCGTCAAAGACTGACACGGAGGAGAAGAAATTGTTTGATAAAGTCATTATTTTGTTTTCTTTGTGCACAAAAAGTATTCTCATAGCTTCATAAACTCATAAACTCTCGTTCCTTTCACACTCGCACTATTTGATTTATTTTGTCTGCTAACAACAGTCCAAGAGTGTATGCGTCATAGTAGAATTCTTATCATTTTTTTCTGCAAGTCATGATACTTTCCACCACAGTATCATTTCCATCACGTGCCAAATTATGTATTGTCTTTGATAACATTATGTGATGGAAAAGTGGTGGAAATCACATTTGGCCAACACCAAAAAATGGTCAATAACTTTGACCTTAGGTTAACTTCACAGATAATATTTTATAACAATACAGTGAATATACTTGAATGCTTTTATAGCATGAGTTATATCCAGAGTACTCTGCCCAGAAAGGAAGTATGTGTATTTGAATTCAATAATTTCAATGTTCCTCTGTTCATAAAATATTTTGTCTATTCAATATATGCCGTATTGAACTTTAAAAGGGAATCTGAGACTTTATCTGGAAATAACTATAGACGGTCACAAGAACAAGTGTAACAGTTTCCTTCCAAATTAAAATATGAATAACAATGTTTGTTTATGTTCTGAATTTTACTGTAATAGTTTAAAGATGTGCTTATGATTTTCCCTTTTAAAAAAAAAAAAAAAATACTTTTGAAAAATATGTCCACTCACATGAGTTGAATGCTCCAGTCATATCAATAGCATAATACATAAAAACTATTGAATTTGACATGGAGCTTGACCATCTCAACGTTATTTCATTAAAACTTTAATAGATGGAAAAAATAATCTAATTGAGAGGAAATCTACTTGTTTTAACCCAGGCATTCATTTGCAAACTCATTTTGCATCCATAATGTCACATATTAACGAATGTAGCAAGATATTTGAAACAAAATATACATGGGACAGGACTTGACTATACCCATTGGGAAAGTATTATATTGCAAAAAAGTGAGAAAATTCTAACAGAATGGAGATAAAATAATGCCTTAATAGCTATTTGGCTTTTACTTAACATGAACCAATAGGCCACACAGCCTATTTGACTAGTTTCAGAAGTGGAAAACATTTACATATTATTTATTTAATCAACTTGTTCATTTTCTGGAACTTTCACTGTTCCTTGCTGGTGGAATGGTCTTTAACTATATCCGGACAGCCGAATCCCTGACAATTTTCAAGAAACAACTGACTTTTTTTTCTCGCAATTCTGAGAAAATGCTGAAAAAAAAAAAAAATACAAATTTTATGCTTTCACTATCTGTATATCCCTCCTTCTAGCTTTCACTATTGTGAACAGTGTTTGAAACTCTGACACTTCTTATGATAGTGCCTCCTTATGATAAAAGTGCATTACCACCATTTGTACGATAACTTTTGAGTTGCACTTTGCTGCCTCCAAGCCACTAGGTGTCAGTATACATTTAAGGCAAGTGCAATTTCAGCCTGTGCAGAAACATTACAAACAGTGCACATTTTAAGCTAGTCACCTACTGGCAGCACATATGTTAAATTGTCCATTCTACAAGACAGAAGACAACATCAGACCGTTTCCACAGCTGAGCGAGTGGAAGTCATTTGGAGGTGGAGTGTAATGGAGAGCAATGAGCTGAAGCAGGAGGGCTCAGTTATTCTGGCCTCATTTCTCTTCCTGCCCCCCTTGTTTGGTGAAAGTGGCTTTACCTCAGACCTCAGCAATGTCTCTCTACAATCGGTTTGTTTGAACAGGCACGTTCATAAGCCTGCCAGCACAAGACACACATTTCATACAAATCAGTCAATGACAGCGTGTTTGAACTGCTATTATGTCTGAGATTTCATCCAAACCAGTGGCCTTCCTTTTCTTTTACATTGATTTTAGACCTTGAAACGTATATAAATAGTTGATTAAAATACAGAAACTGATAAAAGATCTCAAGGATGGAGTCTTTTATTTGGCCTGAGTGTTTTCACAAAGAAGTTGTGTGTATTTGCAGAAGTGGGAGTTTTATTTGTTTAATATAAAGCTCTCATTTACAGAAAAGGTCTTTTGTGCCAGTTTTCCTTGTGTTCCTTCACTGGCGGGGGATTGTGTGGTTGGAAACTACAGGTTTTGGTCGAAGGCCCACATTCCCACATGCGCAGGAATCCCACTATTCCTCCAGCCACGTAAATAAAGATGGCATGAGGATGATGGTATGGGATAGATTCAGATTGTGGACAGGAAATCAACGAATTGGATTTCAGAAAACTTTCTTGGCTTTTGGTAAAATAGTCTCAAGGGTGCAATCTGTGTGTATTGGAAAACCCGGTCTTGGAAAGATATTGGATATGCAAAATATAAATACGTAAATGCTTCAGGATTCATAGGGATTATGTAGAAATGAGACATACGGTGGCTTCAAAAAAAATAAATAAATAAATAAAAATTAAATTAATTAATTAAAAAATAAATAAAATAAAAAAAATAGACTCTTCGGACATTCACATCATGTCAAAAATTAAAATAAATAAAAAAGTGGCAGACAAACAAAGCAAAACTGTAATTTTTTTTTTCTTCTTCTAATATTTAGAAGAAGCTAATATTTCTGACTAATGGCAAAATTATTTGTCTCTTTATTCAGGCCAGGGTTATTATTGTTAAATAAACCTAAAGTAAACTGACTAACTAAACTAACTAACTAAACAAATAAATACATTTAAATATAAAAATATTTCAGCTAGTTGCCATGGTAGTAGTTTTAACACACACACACACACACACACACACACATACACACGTACGTTTCGCTATCCTTGTGGGGACTCTCATAGGCGTAATAGTTTTTCTACTGTACAGACCGTATTTTCTATTGCCCTACACCTAAACCTACCCTTTACAGGAAACTTTCTGCATGTTTAGATTTTTAAAAAACCTCATTCTGTGTGATTTATGAGCTCGTTTACCCGTGGGGACCTCAATTTAGGTCCCCACCATAACACAAGTCCCCATGAGTCTGTGTGTATTCAGGTTTAAGTCCCCACCGGAATATAAAAACAAGTACACACACACACACACACACACACACAGAGAGACACACACACACACACACACTGCTATATAACTACTAAAAATGTCAAATGAAAACTGAAACTACAAAAATATAAACAGAGTGTCTATTTACACTAAGTGCAAATAGCAACAGAGGCTATTTACACTAAGTGCAAATAGCAATAGATGCTATTTACACTAAGTGCAAATAGCAATTAGATGCTATTTACACTGTGAAAATAGCATATTTTCTTAGCTATAGATGCTATTCAGACTAAGTGCAAATAGCGATGGATGCTATTTACACTAAGTGAAAATAGCAGTATTTTTTAGTGATATGCTATTTACACTAAGTGCAAAAAGCTATAGATTCTATTTACACTGTTAAAATAGCAGGATTTTCTGCTATTTATACTACTTATTGCAGATAGTGGCAATTAGCTGCACCTCAGTATTGTAATACATTATAAAACTGTATGCAATAACAACTTGAGTGTAAATTTTAATTTTAATTCAAATTATTAAATGGATGCCACCTTATTGAGACAAAAGCCCTCCCTACACCTACCCTAACCCTACCTGATACTTTATTTTCAACTTTTTGAGTATTTCCTTCATTTTTATTAAAAATAAATGCTTTTCTGATGTGATTTGAAATTTAAAAAGGGAGAAAAAAAGTTCACCAAAAGGCAGATTCGAACCCGGGTCGATTGTGTTAAAACTAGGTTGATACACACTTAACCAACTGCACCACTAGAGCTGATGATTGATAATTGTCTTTTGTAATGTTGACTAGTCCAAAAACACCTTGTTGGGTGGAGTTAGTGTAAATAGCCTCTGCCAACAAGGCGGGCTACTTGCACTTAGTGTAAATAGCCTCTATCGCTATTACTCTAAGTGCAAATAGCCACATTTTGTAAAATTCTTTTTGTATAAAAAATGTGCATGCACTTTATTTAAAACAAGTGCAACCTATAAATAGTGCAGTGTAATGCAATGACATTTGTAAGCCTGACTTAAGTGTCCAAATCCATTTTGCTGCGGTCAAATATGAGAATAGAGGGCCTGAAAAACGACATTTGAGAAATGCTGCAGAAATGTTGATGTCATTGTCGAGGTCTTTGAACGTGTGGTTAGACACATTCACACTGAGTGGATTTGAAAATGTTACCACAGCTCTGCTTAGTATGCAATGATGTTGAGGAGCAAAAAGACCTCAAATGTCAAGAGAGTTGTTAAACAGCATGGTTGAGTCATTTCAGTATTGACTATCTTGCAGACAGATAGAGGGGGGCATTGTGTGTCTACCCCCATGGAAGGGACTTTGTGCTCAGCGGATGTCGGCAGCACATCTGAATCACACTGTCCCCCATTCAACTGTCAGATCTTAGATACTCTCAGATGGAAAGACCAGCGTACAGTACGCCAGATTGCCGTTTGAACCAATCCAAGGGTTCATAAACATCATAAACGTCATTTCAAATTTCCCACCTTCAGTTTACATATTAGAACTGACATGTTGTTCCAAATACATTTAGCACTGGGAAATATAAATCAAGCTGTTAAAGTGTTTCACGTATTTTAATCGCTTGTAACCTTTCACCTGGCATTAAAATGTCAGATTATTCTATTTAATTAGACGACTGGAATTAATTCTTATTTAACCTGAACTGCTGAAAGCAGTAGCATCCTTTTTGATGTTTGCTAGAACAAAATCAAGAACTTTCTTGTCGACCTTTTAAGTAAAAAATTGACATAGCTAACTAACTAAATAAATTAATTGATTGATTGATTAATTTTATTCACGCTCTTGTAGTTCCAAACCCATATAACATTCTTTTAAAATAATTTAAATCTTTAATTATATAAAAAAAACATCTTTTGTGATGTTTGCTAGAACAAGCTTTCTTATCGACCTTAAAGTAACAATTCACATAAATAAATAAATAAATATATTTTATCCACACTCTTATAGTTCCAAACCCATAAAACGCTCTTTTAAAATAATAAAAAAATAAATGAAAAATTGAAAAAAATTTCAGCTCATATTTAAAAATAAATAAATAAAAAATAAATAAATAAATGATAAATCATGAAAAATTAATCATAAACGTTCATTAACCAGGTTACTGAGTCAATATGTTGAACTTGAGAACTAGATCAGTGTGTTTTGTGAACTGCATACCAGTTCTGTAAACTGGAACATCTGAATCAAAAAAAAAAAAAAAAAATAGAAAAAAAAAAAATCATAACCATTTATTAACCAGGTCACTGAGTCAGTATGTTGAACTTGAGAACCAAATCAGTGTGGTTTGATAACTATAGACCAGTTTAGTGTGAACTGGAACAATTTATTCACTGAGAAGATTAAAATCAAGACTATTTAATTTCGTTTTTTTATTCGTCGTGCATGGAGATGAATAATAACATGCATTTTGGTCTGTTTCTCACATAAAGCTAGCATATGGCCTAAGAAGACACTTTTATGATATAGTCATGTGTTTTGTAATTTTTATTTTTTTTCAAGCCTTATTTTCTTTGTTAATGTAGAAAAAAAACAAAATCGCCAGAATGTTCTTCAGAAATTCTTTAGAAACCTTTTGTGCTTCAAAGTGGAAAGAAAGCCATTAAAAACTATGTGTATTAAGAACAAAATTGAAGTGAGTAAATAATGCCAGAATTTGTATTTTATTTTAGGTGAACTATTGCTTTAAGATAACATCACTTTTGAATATGCACTTTTAAAAATAAAGGTTATTTATTGCCATTGATGCTTCCATGGAGAACTTTTAACATCTATGGAATGTTTCCATTGCTCAAAACATTCTTAGTTGTGTAAAAAAAGTGTATTTATTTATTTTTTAGGTTATTGAAATGTTCTTCACACCAAGAAAAAAAAAAAATCTTTTAAGAAGTGTTTACTGAAAGGTTCTTTGGAGGAACCACAAATGATTATTCCATGGCCTCACTGTGAACCCCCCCCCCCCTTTTTGGACCCTTAGAGTCCGTTTTCAGTTTATTTTTCATAGTAGAGATATTTTGAGAAGTTACACTCTGTCCACCACATGAAGATTTTTGATTTGTGTAGACCTTCATGTACAGTATGATTTACAGGTGACTTAAATCATATCTTCCAGTGGCTTTGTTCCATGTGGGGGCTTGTTTTTAGATCTAAAAATAACCACTGGGTGAGTGGTTTCCATCCACCATGTCTCGCCGTCTCTGAGTTTAAGACACCATGTTGATGGAAAATGAAAGAAAAAGATTAAAGAAAAAGAAAAGTCCCCAAATTTTTACAGCCACGTCAGATTTTGCATCATATTTGTATAAAAAGATGTGCCGTTTCTTGTATTGTTATTTATCAAGCTTCTCCTACATTATAACATTAAATAATCTCTCAAAACATATCAATATTGCCATTTTTCAGTATTACTCGAAGGTAATGTTTTTAGACGGTCTGAATCATCATGGCTGTATGAGTATATTTCTCATAGTGACAGACGTCAGAGTGAAAGTACAGTCAAATTAGCATAGCACTCAATGAATATTAGGCCCAACGGACACATTCAATCACTTTTTCTGTAAGAATACATTCTTAATGAGTGAATTAATGTGATAAAACAAGTTCATTGGGTGAAAAAATCCACACTTAAAATGATTATTTAAATTAAAATGTAAAAAATGAATTAAAAATATATACATATTTATATAAAAATATAATGATTATTTTTTATCTTTATTTTATTATTAAAGTTACTTTTAATAAAACATTTAAAAATATAAAAATAAATGACATTAGGATTTGTAACTTTTTAATATAAACATACAATCACAAAAGAAAAAATATGCCGCATGATTTGCATTTTCAATTTCAATTCCAAATTATAAAAAAACAACATAATATTAATAATTTATAAAATACATAAAACAATAAAATAGTTGCAAATATAAATAAACAAATTAAAACATCAACTAACATGAAATGAAAATTGCTATTAAATTTCATAAGTAATTACAAAGGTATGGCAAGTAACACATTGAAATAAACATGTTTTTTTTTTGTTTTTAAGTAGAATGACTGAAATAGTATTTTCATGTAAAACATACTCCGCTAATATTTTATTTGCAACTTATTTTTTTTATAGTGTGTGATTTTACAGCATGATGTTTAATTCCTCAGCTGTGTGAAGTCTTGTTCTCAGGTTTAGGCTTGTATATTTGCCTGAGGTTCATTTCAAACTGTCAAACATATTTATATAAAAATATAATGATTATTTTTTTATCTTTATTTTATTATTAAAGTTACTTTTAATAAAACATTTAAAAATATAAAAATAAATGACATTAGGATTTGTAACTTTTTAATATAAACATACAATCACAAAAGAAAAAATATGCCGCATGATTTGCATTTTTCAATTTCAATTCCAAATTATAAAAAAACAACATAATATTAATAATTTATAAAATACATAAAACAATAAAATAGTTGCAAATATAAATAAACAAATTAAAACATCAACTAACATGAAATGAAAATTGCTATTAAATTTCATAAGTAATTACAAAGGTATGGCAAGTAACACATTGAAATAAACATGTTTTTTTTTTGTTTTTAAGTAGAATGACTGAAATAGTATTTTCATGTAAAACATACTCCGCTAATATTTTATTTGCAACTTATTTTTTTTATAGTGTGTGATTTTACAGCATGATGTTTAATTCCTCAGCTGTGTGAAGTCTTGTTCTCAGGTTTAGGCTTGTATATTTGCCTGAGGTTCATTTCAAACTGTCAAACATATTTATATAAAAATATAATGATTATTTTTTTATCTTTATTTTATTATTAAAGTTACTTTTAATAAAACATTTAAAAATATAAAAATAAATGACATTAGGATTTGTAACTTTTTAATATAAACATACAATCACAAAAGAAAAAATATGCCGCATGATTTGCATTTTCAATTTCAATTCCAAATTATAAAAAAACAACATAATATTAATAATTTATAAAATACATAAAACAATAAAATAGTTGCAAATATAAATAAACAAATTAAAACATCAACTAACATGAAATGAAAATTGCTATTAAATTTCATAAGTAATTACAAAGGTATGGCAAGTAACACATTGAAATAAACATGTTTTTTTTTTGTTTTTAAGTAGAATGACTGAAATAGTATTTTCATGTAAAACATACTCCGCTAATATTTTATTTGCAACTTATTTTTTTTATAGTGTGTGATTTTACAGCATGATGTTTAATTCCTCAGCTGTGTGAAGTCTTGTTCTCAGGTTTAGGCTTGTATATTTGCCTGAGGTTCATTTCAAACTGTCAAACATGGCTAGATGTATTAGTTGTTTTTGCGTACATATCCGTAGCTAAAGATTCAACCAAAACATACTTGTTATATGAGTTCACTTTTATTATGCTTATCGACAGTGCCAAGAAATGTTATTTAATCATACTGTATGTCAGTATTTCTTTGTGATGGTAAAACAGATTTAGTACTAGGCCCAAAGAGAAAGACTAAACAGTCCATATATTGTATAAAGCTCTAAAGAGCACTGGCTCAGTACATTCCAGTGAAAATAGTCAAACCAGAAGCAGCCGGCTTCATTCCTGCATTACATTTCATTGCTTTTTCGCTGTGTCTATGACAGGCCTCCCAAGAGTGAAAACCATCCAAAGCTTGTTTGGATATTTAATTTAAGGCCGGGACTTTGCTGGAAAGCAGGCCGTAAAATCCCTCTCCAGTTGTATTGTTCAAACTCGAACATATTTTAAATTCTCCTAAGTGGACGAGTCTCCTAACAAAAATAAATCAGTACAGCGCAAGAGTGAGCGCTTTATTTTAGCGCTCTTTTAACGTCCCTCTTTTGCGGGGTGCGTGGTGTTGACATTGGATCGGGTTTTGTCATTACAGGTGCTGCAGGTTGTATGTAGGATCTGACTGTCAAGTGGTAAAACCTTAATATTTTTTCACCCCCCCCAAGGTTTAGCGAGGCGTCCAGAGCGCAGGGTGTTGTTGCAGGAGACTTCCTTACCAAGCACATTCCAGACAGCGGTCCTCTTTTCTTCCTTAGAGCAATCTCACACCATTTTCTCTAAAAATATTCAGACTGCCATGCAATTCAAGTCTACATTATATATATAACTTTCTATTCATCTGAGAATCCTGAGAACATTTTTCAAAGATTCTACAAAAAAAAAAAATAAAATAAAATTATATGTTTGTGTATATATATGTATATGTGTGTGTGTGTGTGTGTGTGTGTGTGTGTATTAATAAGAGTTTCTTTACTGTTTTCAACATAATGATAATACATATTTAAAGAGCAGTAAATCAGAATAATATAATTTTTGGTTTCCGATGGGTCATGTGACACTGATCACTCTTAAAATTAAAGGTTCTTTATTGGCATCAATGGTTCTATGAAGAACCTTGAACATCCATGGAACCTTTCAAATGCAGAAAAGGTTTTGCATTACAGAAATAAATTACATATATAAATTAAAAAATAACAAAAAATTATAGTTATAAGTTATTTTAATTAAATATTATATTTCACAATTTGGTAACACTTTACAATAAGGTTCCACACTGTAAAAAATGCAACTGCACATTTTCCAGTTTACGAAACCTTTTGAGTCTCATATACTAAAAAATGCTATTTTTTTGAAACTACATAAAAACCCTTGTCAGACCAACAAAATTACCCCAAATGTTGTCCCAACTAGTCAAATACAGTTGTCTGAACAAAGAATTTCATGTTGTTGAAATGTTAAGGCTTTGTGAGTTCCCAGCATGCATCGCAGCATGAATAAATTATGCAGTTACTGTTATAGAATTATTGTTTTGCTGTTTTCTAACTTCATTTAAACTTTTTTTGTTGCTGTTTTATCATTATTGTTAGTTATTTGTTGTACTGTGATGTAAAGGGCTCATCTTTTTAACATTTGTTGATTGCCACCGTTCTTGAGGTTAGTGTCTACTTTTGAGGCCTAGAGTATGTTCAACCACTTTTGTTTGTTCTCTGGATATGTTAGTCTTGTAAGTTGTCTTACAAACAAAGACAATATTGTCTACTGATTAGAGTAACTTATCTATTAATGTTTGTCATTTGTAAACAAGTAAAAAAGTTCACGGAACATAATTTGAGACACATTGGAAAAGCATTACAAGTCTTTTTAACTAACAAAACTGTGTTAGCTGAACAAAAAAAGAGACATGTGACTTTACTCTGTGACTTGGGTTAAGTGAACAACTTGATCCAAAGTTGAGTAAACTCAAAAAAGCTGTGCAGCAAGTTGTATGTAAGTTGTAGTAACAAATGTATTGCTTACTATTATATTAGTAGATGCATTACTGAAACATTAATGTAAAATGTCATCCACAATTAAAAAAAATAAAAATAAAAATTGGTAACACTTTAATTTGATAGTTCACTTTAGACGTTCTACTAACAGTAAGTAACTTTGCAACTATATGTCAACTAGCAGTCATTAGATTATAAGTAGACTGTCAGCTTAATATCTTCCAAAAAATTTTATTTTTTTATTTTTTTGATGGGTCCACAACATACAACATACTGACTATCATAAACTTTGCAAGTATATGTCAACTTATTCTACTAACCCTAAACCTAACCTAACAGTCTCCTCTAAGAGTTAGTATACATGTAGTTGCAAATTAATGAGAATTAGTTGACATGTAGTTACAAAGTTACTTATAGTTAGTAAAATGTCTAAAGTGGACTATCAAAATAAAGTGTGACCCAAATTTGAATGCATTTTCCATCAGATAAATGCATCCTTGCTAAGCATAAAATACTTCCTTCAAAAACATTTAAAATCTTTATGACTCTTAAACGGTAGTGTAGATGGTAGCAACACTTAATCAAGCTATGACGCATTACAAACATTACTCCAGAGCATGGATTTTTACAATTAATTGACGCATATTGTTTTCATATGTACACGTTGACATTTACATTGACAGAAAGTGGAAGAATTTGCATGCATTTGCGCAGAGGCGTAAAAACCGTTACAGGAAGTTAAAAATGATGCTCCAAACCATCAAAGAGCTTTCACAGGAACACAAATGTTATGAATACATTTGTTTCTTAGTTCTTATTATTGAACGTCTCATATCAGAATGCACATGTTTAGAGGCCAGGAAAAAAAAAAAAACCCTCATAGTCAACCATGTACACTGTCATCTCCATTCAAGCTTACGGGGACACAGGTGTGCAGATGGTGGTGGTGAGAAGGAAACCACAAGCTCTGCAGACAGAGAAGTTCCACAAATGAAAAAAAGAAAATGAATTTAAATGCAACCATAGTGGCAAACTTGGAATAAAATGTCTGTTTTAGATATTGATGAGGTGTAAAACATGTTATTATAACAGTTTTTGGACTTAGGAATCAAAAATACAGCCTAGCAGCTGTAGTACGTCATCAATGGCACATTTCGCGGTTAAATGTCACCTCGTGCTGTTTTTGTAATTTCAAGAGCAGATGTGAAAACTGAAGCTGAACATACAGTACTTGCAGGAAATGACTCAATTAGTATTTGCATATACTTTTCCCCTCGAAATACTGTTTATTATGGAATTCATTTGAAGGGGTCCTACACAGGCTGTGATGGGGTTTTTTTGCGTATATTTTATATATATGCATACAATTTTACACTCCTATATCATCTTCTGTTTTCAGACATACTGAAACAATTATATGATGAATTAATTGCATTTTAGCTCTTAAAGGAGTAGTTCACTAAAAATGAAAATTTGCTGAAAATTCACTCCGCCTCAGGGCATACAAGATGTAGATGAGTTTGCTTTTTCATTATAAAAGATTTGGAGAAATTTATCATTACATCACTTACTCATCAATAGATCCTCTGCAGTGAATGGGTGCCGTGAGAAAGAGAGTCCAAACAGCTGATAAAAACATAACAATAATTCACAAGAAATCCACACAACTCCAGTCCATCAGTAAACTTCTTGTAAAGTGAAAAGTTACATGTTTTTAATAAACAAATACATCATTAAGCTATTTTAGTTTTAAATCATTGCCACTGGAGAAAGTAATATCATGGAATAGACTTGTATTTGACGG